>JBAMJV010006492.1:0-74229 GCA_037951105.1 Echinarachnius parma
GACGGTGTGCAATGAAGTTCAACCGATATTTCTGCATTCAACAATATTGAGGTTCGGATGTTACCCTTTTCTACACAGAAAAAACGCTGTTCAAAATTTCGTTGTTCAGAATTTTGTTGTTTAAATTTTGAGCAATATTATTTAAATGACAGACTGAGTGTTCTAAACAGACACTGTTTAAAACACTCGGTCTAGTTGCAGAACATTTTTTAAACAATAGTTGTTTAAAAACGCTGGACGGGTTTCCTTCCCCGCCAACCATGGGCTTTTACGTTACGCGCTGCAACAATTTCATCATGGCGGATAACTATACCGTCAAGACTTTGGAGGAGTTCGGACTCGCTGAACTAATTGACGTATTCAGAGGTGAGAATTTAAACTAATTATTTAGTAATCTGAACGATTTTATACTTAAAGTGATACCTGTAAAGTGTCAGATATTGCACAAAATGACATTTGAGACTTCAATCCTACATCAATATCATTGTAAAATACAATTGAAAGATTTGTGAAGTTTGAAAGAAAAAAAACACTGTTTACCTATAGTGAAAAAACCGAATATTGAGTTCATATTTTATCACCGAATACTGATGGCCTGCCGTGGATTTGTCGCAGTAATATTCATCCGTTTGATCTTGACGATATCCGCACCCGTGTATACAGACGGTACGGAATTCGAATTCATGGAATTTGCGCCCGCTCGATCGGCTCAACATGTCTGGTCGGGAAGATTTCCCACGCGCGCTAGCCGGACGTGTTCAGCTGAGGCAATAGTACTTTTTATCAAAAGCGTTGATGAACGCTTTTCAAATAATGATTTTCAATGATAATTATCTTCATACTAAAGGGACATTTGAAAAAATCCAACCCTATTTTATTCTTCTCTTACCATAAGCTAAACAACACGGTAGAAGAGAAACGAGGAAGCTCCAAGTAATTTGTGTGGATTTGGACACTTTACAGGTATGACTTTAAGACATATTTGTGCTTGCTTTGACATCTAAGCGATCTCTACAATACAGAATAAATTAAGATAGACTCTGCCAATCCCGTCCGCAGTGCAGTGACCGAAATTGCACGGAATGTACGCGCCCGCGGAGGCAGCTAGCTAGCGCAGCGAGCGTTCGGCCCGTCCAGAGCTGCGGCCATGCCGAGGCCTACCCCGGTAGCTAGGTAGGGCGAGCGCTCTATGCATGCCGTACGCGGAACTATACGGGTAGTATACCGTAAAGGCTGTACAAAATTATATTCCGTGCAACTTCGGTCACTGCACTGCGGACGGGATTGGCAGAGTCTATCTTAATTTATTCTGTATTGTAGACATCGCTTAGATGTCAAAGCAAGCACAAATATGTCTTAAGTATAAAATCGTTCAGATTAATTAGTTTAAATTCTCACCTCTGAATACGTCAATTAGACAATTAAACAACAACATTAAAACACCGGACTTTTTTCAACAATAGTTTTAAGCAACAACTTTGAACAACTGACTTTTAAACAATATTTTTGAACAACACTTTTAAACAACGGACTTGTTTAAACAATATTGTTAAAGAAAGCTTAAACAACCATTCTGTTTAAAATCTATTGTTTAAAAAGTTGTTTAAAATTTTAAACAACTTCCCAGCTAGCCACCTGACGTCGGGCCGATGTCATAAGTTGTTGGCCGGATGTCGGTACATCGCGGTTGGCTCGAGGTTAAAATGTCCGCCAGCCCAACATCGTCACTACGTCATTTTGTGATATATTGGCATAACGTCAATTTCCGACAATGGCCCAAAATCATCTCATGACATTGGATCTACATAACATTATGATGTCGGCTCGAGGTTAAAATATCCGCTAGCCCAACATTGTCACGACATCATTCTGTGATGTTGGCCCAACGTCAATTTCCGCCAATGGCCCAATAAAAATAGATTCGACATGAATATGACATCTCAATGATGACGCCATAGCGATATTCTGCCGATGTCAACCTCTGGCAGTTATAAAACAAGTCGGCAAATGGTCATAAAATTGATGTTGCGCTAATGTCAATGGTCCGACATTAATATGACATCTCATACATGACGTCGGACTAATATCGCGCCGATGTTGGAACTGGTATCAATTTAAGAGGTCGCTTAATGGTTGTGAAAGTAATGTCGGGACAATGTTATTAATTGAACATCAATATGATATCAACAATATGATGTCAGACCGATATCCCGCCGACGTAAGAACATAATTCAGCATTGAAACCACTCGGAAAATGATCATAAAATTGATGTTGCGCGAATGTCAATAGTCCGACATTAATATGACATCTCATACATGACGTCGGGCTAATATCGAGCCGATGGTGGAACTGGTAGCAATATTAAGAGGTCGGTAAATGGTTGTAAAATTGATGTCGGGTCGACATTATTAACGAGACAAGAATAGGACATCTCAATTTTGACGTCAAACCGAAATCCTGCCGATGTCAGAATGGGCAGCAATGAATCAAGTCGGCTAATAGTCATTAAGTTGATGATGAGCCGATGTCAATAATCCAACATGAATATGACATCTCCAATATTACGTCGACCTAATATCGCGGTGATGTTGGAACTGGTATCAATTTAAGAGGTCGTTACCCAGCTAGCCACCTGACGTTGTGCCAACGTTGGGCCAATGTAAAAAGTCGTTTTGAGAGGACTTTGGGCCTACATTAAAAATCCGACGTCGCCGCGACGTAAAAATGTCCGCCAGCCCAACATCAGAGCGGCGTTTTTTTTTTAAATACTGGCCCAACATCATTTTGCGATTTCGGCCCAACATCAATTATTCAGTCAGTGGTCAGTCATGGTTGTGAAATTAATGTCGTGACAATTAATGAGACAAGAATAGGACATCTCAATTTTGACGTCAAACCGAAATCCTGCCGATGTCAGAATAAGCAGCAATGAATCAAGTCGGCTAATAGTCATTAAGTTGATGATGAACCGATGTCAATAATCCAACATGAATATGACATCTCCAATATTACGTCGACCTAATATCGCGCCGATGTTGGAACTGGTATCAATTTAAGAGGTCGTTACCCAGCTAGCCACCTGACGTTGTGCCAACGTTGGGCCAATGTAAAAAGTCGTTTTGAGAGGACGTTGGGCCTACATTAAAAATCCGACGTCGCCGCGACGTAAAAATGTCCGCCAGCCCAACATCAGAGCGGCGGTTTTTTTTAAATGCTGGCCCATCGTCATTTTGCGATTTCGGCCCAACATCAATTATTAAGTCAGTGGTCAGTCATGGTTGTGAAATTAATGTCGGGACAATTAATGAGACAAGAATAGGACATCTCAATTTTGACGTCAAACCAAAATCTTGCCGACGTCAGAACTGGCAGCAATGAAACAAGTCGGCAAATGATCATAAAAGTGATGTTGCGCCGATGTCAATGTCGGACATGAATATGCCATCTCCAATATGACGTCGGGCTAATATCGCGCCGATGTCGGAAAAGATAGCAATTTAGGAGGTCGGTAAATGGTAGTAAAATTTATATCGGTCCAATGTTATTAATTAGACATGAATGTGACCTCTTAAATATGATGTCAGGCTGATGTAAGAACTTGCAGCAATGAAACAACTCGGCAAATGGTCATTTAATTGATGTTGTGCCGAAGTCAATGATTAGATATGAATATGACATCTCAATGATGATGCCATAGCGATATCCTGCCGATGTCAGAACTGGCAGCAATGAATCAACTCGTCTTATAGTCATTAAGTTGATGTTGAGCCGATGTCAATAATCCGACATGAATATGACATGTGCAATGTGACGTCGTGCTAATATCGCGCCGATGTCGGAAATGATGGCCGGAAATGGCCGCCAGTTCCGACATCGGTACAACATTGACCCAACGTCATATTTGAGCTGTCATATTTATGTATATTTAATAACATAAGCCCAACATCAATTTTACAATCTTTGATCGACCCCTTAATTTGCTACCAGATCCAACATCGGCGCGATATTAGCCCGAGGTCATATTTGTGATCTCTTATTCATGTCGGATTAATGACATCGGCATGACGTTAATTTAATGACCATTTGCCGACTTGTTCCATTGCTGCAAATTCTGACATTGGCAGGATATCGGTGTGACGTCATAATTGAGATGTCATATTGAGGTCCAATTAATAACATTGGCCCGACATCAATTTCACAACCATGTACCGACCTCTTAAATTGCTACCAGATCCAACATCATCACAATATCAGACTGACGTCATAGTAGAGATGTCATATGTATGTAGGAGTAATGACATCCGCCCGACATCTATTTCACAACCTTTTACCGACCATTATAATTGCTATAAGTTTCGACATCTGTGCGGTATAGGCCCAAAGTCGTATTTGAGTTGTCATATTTATGTTTAATTAATAGCATTGGCCCGACATATATTGTACAACCTTTTACCGACCTCTTAAATTACTACCAGTTCAAACATCGGGGCGATATATGGCCGATTTCATATTTGAGATCTCTTATTCATGTCAGATTAATGACATCGGCATGACGTTAATTTAATGACCATTTGCCGACTTGTTCCATTGCTGCAAATTCTGACATTGGCAGGATATCGGTGTGACGTCATAATTGAGATGTCATATTGAGGTCCAATTAATAACATTGGCCCGACATCAATTTCACAACCATGTACCGACCTCTTAAATTGCTACCAGATCCAACATCATCACAATATCGGACTGACGTCATAGTAGAGATGTCATATGTATGTAGGAGTAATGACATCCGCCCGACATCTATTTCACAACCTCTTACCGACCATTATAATTGCTATAAGTTTCGACATCTGTGCGGTATAGGCCCAAAGTCGTATTTGAGTTGTCATATTTATGTTTAATTAATAACATTGGCCCGACATATATTGTACAACCTTTTACCGACCTCTTAAATTACTACCAGTTCAAACATCGAGGTGATATATGGCCGATTTCATATTTGAGATGTCATATTCATGTCGCATTATTGACATCGGCAGAACATCAATATAATGACTATTTACTGATTAGTTTTATTGCTGCCATTTGTGACTTTGGCAGGATATCGCTTTGGCGTCATAATTAAGAATGTCATATGGATGTCCAATAAAAAAATATTGGTCCGACATCAATTTTTCACAACCCTCTATCGACCTCTTAAATTGGTATCAGTTTCTGCATTGGTGCGACATCGGCACGACATTCAACTACAACCATTTCCCGACTTTTCTAAAATTTCTAAAACCTCCAACTTAAATTCGACATTAGCGTAATGTTGGCGCGACGTCTGTTTGCCGACCGCGATCTTGCCAACAACCTGCCGACATCGGTCCGACGTCAGCTGGCTAGCCGGGTACTTATAATATTTTTGTTAACTTGCTTTGAGATCTTGAATGCATTGAATTTCGTTTAAACGATTACAAACATTAGTAATCGATTCAAATTGTAAATCATCAATTGATAATTATAAATAAATCCAAACGTACAAACAAAGTATTGCTATCGGGGAATTCATGATCGATTATAAGTGACGGTTAGTAAATTGTAAAATTTCGATGTTTGTAATTATTTATATTAAAAAATATATATTTTGAAATGTCCTTGCTGCTGTATATAATTTATAAGGATATATAAGAATATAAATAGCACATGTAAATAGTGTTA
Source organism: Echinarachnius parma (assembly GCA_037951105.1). Taxonomy (NCBI): domain Eukaryota; kingdom Metazoa; phylum Echinodermata; class Echinoidea; order Clypeasteroida; family Echinarachniidae; genus Echinarachnius; species Echinarachnius parma. The sequence goes on from JBAMJV010006492.1 coordinate 5,705, forward strand.
TGAATATGATTTGAAGGTGGATTATTTAAGATTCAACGCTCTGAAATTACTAACCAATACAAAACATACATGCTAAGAAGAGGTGTATATATATTATACCGATTGCGACCTGTGTTTGTAGGACGATAGGATGATAGGTTAGGATTAGGCAATAGGTGTAGGAATAAGATATTTATAGAATTATGATTATGATTATGATTTATGATTTATGAATGTGTGTAAACGTTAAACAAAATGCATGGAGCAAACGTGCTATCTATGCATGTCTTCACATTTCTTTTTACGTTTTTGATGTTGGTCCTACGTTGGCCATTTGACATTGGGCCATTGTCAAATTGTGATGTTGGTCCAGCATCAGAAAATGACGTTGGGCTAATGTCATGCTGGCGGACATTTTAATGTCGGGCCAACGTCAGAATTTGAGGTTGGCCCAACGTCAGGATTTGATATTGGGCCATTGGCGGAAATTGACGTTGGGCCAACATCATAGAATGATGTTGTGACAATGTTGGGATAGCGGACATTTTAACCTCGAGCCCACATCATAATGTTATGTTGGTCCAATGTGATGAGTTGATGTTGGGCCATTGTCGGAAATTGACGTTATGCCAATATCACAAAATGACGTAGTGACGATGTTGGGCTGGCGGACATTTTAACGTCGAGCCCACATCAGAATTTGATATCTGTCCTATGTCAGGATTCGGTGTTGGGCCATTGTCGGAAATTGACATTTGCCCGACATCACAAAATGATGTTGGGACAATGTTGGGCTAGCGGACATTTTAAACTCGAGCCGACATCATAATGTTATGTTGGTCCAATGTCATGAGTTGATGTTGGGCCATTGTCGGAAATTGACGTTATGCCAATATCACAAAATGACGTAGTGACGATGTTGGGCTGGCGGACATTTTAACGTCGAGCCCACATCAGAATTTGATATCTGTTCTATGTCAGGATTCGGTGTTGTGCCATTGTCGGAAATTGACATTTGCCCGACATCACAAAATGATGTTGGTACAATGTTGGGCTGGCGGACATTTTAACGTCGGGCCAACGTCAGAACTTGATGTTCTCTCAACGTCAGGAATCGATGTTGGGCCTACGTTAGAACTGACATTGGGCCATTGTCAATAATTGATGTTGGTCCGAAATCGCAAAATGACGTTGGGTCAGCATTAAAAAAAGACGCCGAGCTGATGTTGGGCTGGCGGACATTTTCACGTCTCGGTGACGTCGCATGTCGCATGTTGGCCCAACGTCCCCTTACAACGAAAATTACATCGGCCCAACGTTGGCACGACGTCAGGTGGCTAGCTGGGAAACTGAGATAATCTGTTAGCGCGCGAAGCGCGCAGCGAAAATTGAAAATGGATGTATAAACTAGTTTTTAAACGTAAGCTCATACATTTGATTGTGTCTTTCCCACTCTTTTTTTTTTTTTTGGAGGGGGGGGGGGGGGCTTTTTGGGGGGGCAAAATTGCGTTTTGCCCCCCCTACTTTTTGGATTGGGGGGGCGGCCGCCCCCCCCCCCCCTGCCCCCCACTTCCGGCGCCTATGACTTCTGTAATACATTGGCTCAATTGTATTTATCTCACTATACGCCCATACCCCACCCCCCCCCCCCCCCCCCCCCCCAACAAAAAATAAATAAATAAATAAATTAAAAAATAAATAAATAAAAAATAAATAAATAAAAATAGATAAATGAATAAAATGGAAAAACAATCATTATGGTTTCGCTTAACTTTCAGCTATACGATATCCCGACCGTATACCCCAATTACCTCAGATATATTATACTTCTTCATATGGACAGTTAGACAATTCGATTATTTTGTTGTAATATCGCAATTACGGTATGTTTTAGTTAATTCTATATCTATAACATGATACATCTTATTAGCATTTTCATTATCTAATATCTAGACTAAATATATAACAAGAGCATGTACACTGAATGATTGTTATAATTTTTCATTTATTTGCACGCTGATGTACACTTTATACAGTGATTCACCCAAATATCAAGACAAATATGTGCCCTTTCTTTCTCAAAGTTGTTTCTATAACGCCGTTTCAGTAACAATACTTATAGTTACATGATCATAGGTAATACTACTACTAATAATACACATTTATAATAGCGCATAATAGTCTTTATGACTCTCTATGCGATTTACATACAATAATAAACTTTGCTATATACTCTACATGTATCTTGAAATACATGAACAAATAAACACATGAATACACTAGTATATTCGCTTTTGTATTCCCTAAATGTATCGTATCTCTAGCAATTCCAGGTTAAACATTTTCTTACAAAATGTTTGCAATGTCAATGGTGTGGATACAATCAATTCAAATAGTCAGCTTTAAATGTCCAAATGTTCACATTGAATATGTATTTTGTTTTGAGGACACCACTTAGTGTACATTTTTAAGAAGCCTGTTTCCACACAATTGATTGTAAGCACCTTTGTATGATTGTATCTCAATTAGAACTGACATGATGTATTTCGTAGTTCGTGACAGTCCCGGGGGGGGGGGGGGGTACTCACGTATATTGGGTATACGGGGATGTGCCGCTGGGAAGGGTGACTTTTTCAAGAAAGATCCTTAGACATGGGTCCTCTTTTCATCAACAAAATCCTTAGACATGGGTCCCTTTTTTAATATTTCCCCTTTTTTATAAGGGATTTTGGGATTTGCCGATGTGAAATTGCAAAAATTTTCAAGCTCGCTACGCTCGCTAACTTAAAACCCCCAAAATTGCGGGAAATACACCCAAAACATGCGCCGCAGGCGAAAAAAATCCTTAGACATGGGTCCATTTTTCGCAAAAGGACCCTTAGATGTGGGTATGGGTTTGGAGGTCTCAGCCGCACACCCCCGTCCGACTATAATCTGAGTACCCCCCCCCCCCCCGGGGTGACAGTCACTGTGAATAAAAGGTTTGTGTTACCTACGTATAAAGTAAATTACACGTTGCCTACGAATACTAATTTTCACGTATATTGTATATATGAATTGTCAAATTTGTGCGCACAAACCTAAATTTGATACATTTTGAAAGGGCGTTTTCCACTCTTTAGAATACTGGAAAATAATTCTGATTCACATCTTATTAAAAAATGTATGAAAAGTGGCATAACTTTTAAGACAGGACAATCTCAACGCACTAATAAAACATCTGAACTTGAAAATTAATAACAGAGTGATGTTTAAGACACAATTAATATATGAATGTATTCCATGATTAACATTATAGATGGAATAAAAGCAAATACTTGCATGAAGCAGTTTGTTTGGGAGTTTCATAATCACATTTTCTAAGTAATTCATCTGTATTCGTAGGCAACGTGAGGAAATGTACCATTAACTTCTCCAGGCCATTACTCGGCCGTTTGAAAAGATTAACGATGGCACTGTTTTTCTCTGGTTATGGTTGACACGACTACTTAACCAGTGTGCAAAAGGACAATCAAAGCAGTTTGAAATTCGAACCTACAAATCTGGCCGTGTACACTTTTCGTTGGAATGTATGGATATTATTTTCAGCTGTTTCTGAACCGATTTTGATTTTAAAAAAGTTGATTCTGTCTTTAAAATTGTGTGATCTTTCAAAGTTTACACTTAGTTTTTTCATTACAAGACAAACAAAATTATTTCTCGAAGCGCCCTCTAGACCAGCACTAAACTATCCCTTTAAAACAACGACCTTCGATCTCCTCTATATTTATATGACATTGATGTTATTAATGCATGTAGCTGACTTTGTTTTCTTTTGTATTCAGTTAACCAGATTCGAAGTTGATTTATGCTAATATGTCGGGTAGATAATCAATATATATTATGTTGATTCAATTCAACCCTATAGAAGGTAATATTCTGAATTCTAGAAGATACTTTTGCTGTTATGGTGCCTGTATAGCGAATTAAAATGTCTCAATGCGCTTAACAATTCAAATAATTATATATATATTCATATTGAATAATAAAATCACATACAAAATGAGAAGATTCAACCTAATTACAATAAAATCAAAACATTATTTAAAGAAGAAAGAATTAATCTCAAAGACAATTTAAAGCAATCTATATACAATAACAAAAATATAGAGAAACCGAGACGTGGCAACCTGTTATGTACAGGTATGACATTTACACAAATTATGTAAATTAAATAAACTAACATGATATCATACTAAATCATAATACATATTTATCTTATCCTCTAATAATATCTTCAATGCCAATATGTCTGACATATTAAGTACATTACATTTTGTCGGTCAAAAAATAAAGGCACATGCCGTAGAGTATATATGAAACAAATCACACTGTGTCACTGGCAAAGTATTGTCGAATATTCAAAGCGCCACTTGGTAGTCATGGTAGTAGTATTATTATTCTGTAGTATTATGTCTGTAACTGATTGATGTGCATAAAACGAACAATATGAAAAATGAATTTAAATTATATTACACAAAGCACTAAATTAAAATTATTCGAGTTTTGAAATATCCTATCAATAAAATAATAAAAAATACTGAACACGAACGCGTTATTAATATCATGTCACTGCTGACAACAATAACATTACAATCATTCGAGTTTTGAAGAAAAACAAAATCGATAAATTGATAAAGCATCGTCAAGTCGTTAAATCCGGTATGCTAGCTAGCCAACAGCAAATGCGCGAGAATATCCTATTGCTGACATGTTCCAATTACAGGATTTTGATTTAAAAAGTATATCAGATTGTGGAAGCAAAACAAAATACAGAATGATGTTTCATTACGACGAGGAGTTATATTATGGTTTGTTTTGGTCAAACATAATTTTAATAACAAAGCTTGTAAGCTATCATGAAAAACTAAGTCATAATTCTATGATGCTTGAATGGTACGTATATATAGTAAAACATATCAACGGTACAGTTACAGGGCTGTTTTTATTATAGGTTTTCCCGCTCAATTTTGCACTTGTTTCAATCGAATTCAGTTAGGGTCATTCGAATTCGCGCGTTGCCGCGTAATCGTTGGTATCGTTTTTTTCAAATTCCGAATAAGTGCAAGCGAATTCATGCATAGGCATAAGCTTTCGTGAATAGTCACAGAAGTTCATTTATGGGCATTCGAATTCGCAGCCAACTGTCAACTGCCCTTTTGCGAATTCGAGTGACCATTGATGAAACGGTATGCTCTTTGTGCAAATTCACTTGCTCCTACGTGATTTTGAACGACTATTTACGAATTCGAATGCTGCTGTGATACGGCGATCGCAAATCGCGCGAATTCGTTTGCTCCTTTCAATTCGAATGACACAATCGCAAAATTGAGCGGGAAAACCTATATTTAAAAAAAAGTTAACACAAGAGGGCGCCCTCCAAGCACATCACGTTTCAATAATTTTAGAATTAAAAATGTGAATGGGGTGTTTGATTAAAAATAATCATCAAAAACAATGTTAAAACCATTTTGGTATATTTTCAAAAATGTCTCTGATTTCTAAATTATATTTTCTTTAGTTATTGAATACAAATTGGTGCCCTACATACATTTACATGTACACATTATATTCTAATGGGATATATTGTATGGATATGTCAACTCCTTCTGAACCGATCAAACAAAGTTGTCATTAAAATTGTGTTCTCATTCAAACTTTACACTTAGTTTTGCATTACCTCACACACCAATTATTTATCGAAGCGCCCTCTAAACCAAAACTCAACTATCCCTTTAACTTGGACGAGTAAAGCAAATCTGCTAAGCTAGTCATGCTATCATAGTGAGAACATTCCGCTTGTATCTATATAGCTAGCAAAGTCACACACTTTATATATATTTGTAATTATATTGGAGATAAATAAATATCACCCATGTACATTGACAATATATAGACATATTACGGCTTTGACCTAAAAGTTGCAACTATTTTCAACCATTTGTATACAAAATAATTGTTAACATGTTAATAATTATGATTATAGGGATCTAACAACTCTGTTGACGTGTGCAAAAAGTGACGAATGGTTGATGCAATGTGTATTGTTGTGATCTGAGATGTCCTCATCATCATAATGTGTGAAAGTTTCACAACAAAAGGATATATAATATGGCCAAGTAATGAGCGAAATGCAAAATGATATTCGCTAACTTATTGCACTGACTTTTACAGATTATAACTTTCCGGTGGATAATTACAAATCCGAACAATTTAATCGTAGATATTTTTGTTAAGAAAGGAAAATGCGAAAACCGGAACCTGTTCCATGTTCATTGGTAATACGAATGCAATGCGTTATGAGAGAACCTCTAGAGTTCCATTTGATATTTGTAGATTTGGACAATGTTACTAGATCCCTTAAATACTAGTATGTTGCTTTGATAACAATTTTATCAAAACCACTCAAATAATCTGTCATAAATGTGCACATAGACTTTAACAATATTTCTTTTAGATTATTTAAATAAATGCGGGGCCGACTTTTATTCCAATTAGATATATTAACGTATTTCAGTTGTTCCTGAATCGATTTCGATTAAACAGAGATAAAATCATATGCTTTTATGCGCATGCAGTAATAAGGAGCAAACAATCTGATCCATAGACGCTGTACTATGTAAAATGCTTGCATCACGTGGATCACGTGGAGCTATCTACTCATGGTTCTTCATCACTCTCCGAGTCTCCAATCTCATCTACCCATGGTTCTTTCACAATCACACGTAATCTGCCTTCTCCGATGATCTCATCCACCAGGTCTTGCAAAGAGAAATCATCATCCTCTACATGATAGGCATCAAACCTGTAGTTCAAATGATAAGGACATTAAATGTAATATACAGTTATGTTCCGGTAGGCATATAAAGGCGGACTTCCCTCCATTCCTTGTTTGTTTTTCCACGTTTATGCATACATGAAATGGTGGAATTAGTGGTACAATTAATGTCATTCTCCTCCTCCTCCTTGTTTCTTCTTCTTCTTCTTTCTCATGCACAAGATACATTGATTGAGACCAATGGGGGAGGGAGGGGGGGGGGGGGGGGGGTGATCATGACCAAAACATAATTGTAATATAGCTGGGCAGGGGGTAGTCCGAAAATCAGCCAATGTTTCGAGGGCTCTTTTACGATTTTTTTTTTTCACCCGTTCTCTACGGGATGGGGGTGGTTGTATGACGTATAATATTATAGGGCATCCCATAACGAGTTGGATTTTGCTGACTAGGCAGGGGGATGCGACCATGAACGCTGTATTAGTCATGCAAAAGAACGGGGGCTGATTTACCTTTGTAAATACATTTTAAAAGGTTAAAAAACCCCACCCCTGTTCCCTGTTCCCTAATCCTCTTATGTGGCGGGGGCGGCACAGAAATGTTGTGGGGGTGGGGCATTTGATCCAGCCCCCCCCCCCCCCCCCCCCCCGTTACTACACCCCTGCCATGCCTGTATTTAGGCCAAGTATATCATTACAATTTTTGTTTATAAAATCCTGAAGTAAAATGCTACAATTCAGTTATCATGGTAACTAGTACAACATCAAACTATACAAAATAGCCCTCACACATGGTTCAGGATGGCGATCGTTGAGCAATTAAAAATAGCCGGATATTTCAGTGATCTCCACGGTCACCATGGTCTCGACGTTTTGACTTGGTTCAAACAGTCTCTCAACAATCGCCAAGGGACGCGTTCTCACAACGAACGTAGCTCAACAAGAACTGTACGATCTCACGATCTCCAAATGATCACTCAGCAATCTTTCAATGAACGCCAAATTTATTCCACCCCGAAGGTAGAAATGGCTGACTCAAAGGTCAGTGAGCGATCGCTATAAGCATTTTTAAGAAAGACCAGTAGTTCATTCATTGAATAACAGTGGAGGAGTTTACTGAGAGAACATCGGGCGATCACTTTTCGTTTGAGAGACTGTTGAGCGTTCGGAGATTGCGGAGAGAATGTCGCCCAAAGATTTGTATAGATCATGTAGATCGCCCTGAAAATTGCCGAGTTGATTTTAAGCTCGCACAACGAGCGTTTAAAAGAATATCCAAATTCCAAAACACTTGCTGCACAGAAATTATTGCTTTTTCGAGGCGATCGTTGCATGAGAGATCGGCCCGATTTGTGATCGCTCAATGGTTACCTAATCTCCATGCTGTGGTAAAGGGCATATAACTCACTCGATTCTTTCAAGGCTGGGGTGATCCTTCAACATAGTGAGGACCATTGCAGTTTCATCCTTCGCAACGCTGACTCTCCTGAAGTACAGCTCTTCCAGCTGCCGGCATGATGTCTTGACTGCCTCAAAGAATGGTCCCATCTCGAGGTCAGCTGGAGGGACAAACCGGATTACGTCACTCTCGGTGCTTATCGTCAGTGTCTGGATTCTAGGGAACATTGAATGTAGTTCAAACTCGTTCCACATATGTAAAGGCTTATATTCCCTAAGGATTAGTTCCTTCATGCAGCTCACACGATCGCACTATTAAATAAATAAATGTGAAAACAGAAGAACAAACTTTTTCGTTATCGTTTGTCACATCTTTAGTTTTTTTCAATTAATAACTGATGACATTATGTGACACTTGTCAATGATTATAACTGTTGCTGATGCACATGCAGAATATCGTGCCAGGTTGATAAAAATTTGTATAAATGTGACCGATATTTGCAATGAAATGTGATATATGACCAAGTATGAGCGAAAGAACAGAGTGATATTTGCTTGAATATACCTTGCGATGACTTTGTACACAGTTAAAAATCCCCCATGGTGAATTTTCTAATCCAAACACTTCAAGTAAATAACGAAAGTGAAATTTGGAAAATCTAAATCTGTTTCATACTTGTTAAAATATGTAAATACAACGAGTTTTGTAAGAACAGCTGAAGATTTAAATACATTTTGTGGATTTTGACAATGTTACTATAGATCACTTTAACTATAGTGTGATTCAGAAGACGCACAATTTCATCCATACCCTAGGAGTTGCGTTTCTTTCGGGAAAATGATTTGGGAAGTTGCGATGTAGGAGGAGCCGGTCTAAGGTCAGTCTCTGCAGACATGGAAGTGGTGACACGATGATATCTAGATCATGCCGCGTCATCAAGGTGCACTCGATTGTCAGCTCTTTGATCTGAATAATAGATAAATCAATATTGCATGTAACACCGCAAGAGACTGAAACAAATTACCGCACGCAGTCACTTCTGAGCATAACATGTACTCCTTGCGGTGAGCCGAAAAGCGACTGAGTTTCACACATTGAGTATTTTTCACATTTCACATTACACAATCAAGATCAATTAGATCAAGATAAATAAGAAATTCACCTTCAAAACCCCTTCTCCTATCTAAAAATTGGAGAGCACTGCTGAAAAAGTCAAGATTGTAATGTTCAGTGCTAGCTCTTATATCGAATGTAACAGTATATTCTACAAAGTAACTATACCGAAGTACTTTGTAGAATGTACAATATACATTCGATATTGTAACACAAACTATTGCGAAAAGATAAACAAGGAATACAAAGAAAAGAAACAAAATAATAATTTTCATTGGTGTTGGGAAATTATAAGAACTGATAGTGCAAAAGATAAGGGAAATTGTAATATATAACAAAGGCGGTGCCTCCCAATCAATCTGAAAAGCACAATAAAAAACATAAGGGGAAGTCCGTGCAAAAAAAAATACATAAGATGTCCCCCCCCCCCCCCCCCCCCCCGCCCCGGAATCAACCCGACCAATTAGCTACGCCCCCGCCACAGACAAAGGGTCAATCTGCTTTATATTTTAATCGGCTATGTAGACGTGTAACATGTGAAGCAATATTTCATATCAGCCATTGTCAGCCAGGCAGACTTGGTTTCAAACAGCCATGCACTTCACTAGGTTGCTCATCAGAACCAGCATGTATCGCGATGTTTCAATTTAAAGCTTCAATTGACTTATAATATAACGTTTTGTTTAGCAACTGAATATTTACCTTCAGATATGGGGCTGCGATTGTGATCCATTGTACATCTTCTATGTCGAGAGAATTTGAAAAATACGTAGACTTCACTGACATGGATTGAAGGTTCGGTAGTGAGCAGAGTCCCATTGCCCCTGTACGGAACTCGGACGGTGTCGAGTCATCTGATTCATGAGCTGATGTTGCTGGTTGCTCTTCCTATTGAAACGCGGAAAATAACAATACAATGCTTCTGGACACGCTCATGAAAACTCATAAAATCATTTGAAATATATGTATTCATAAATAATATGTGTGTTACATACATAGTTGCCAATTTAATGTAGACGGAAATGAAACGATGTAATTTTGTTAACCAATATGAATATACATACAATGATATTGACATTTTTTATGATGATCAATATTATCAAAGGGACCAAGTAAAATTGTCAAACTCCATACAAATCAATTATAAATCTGAGGTTTTCTCTTACAGTGTTGTATTCGTATAATTACCAAAAGAAGCATGGAACATGCTTTGGTTTATCAAATTTTGCTCTCGTTAAAAAGATATTTATGATTGGATTGTTCGGATTATTAACTATCCACTTGATAGTAATAACTGTGTACAAAATCAGTGCAATGAGTTAGGGAATATCAATTTGCTTTTTTGCTCATATACTTGGGACATAACACCCATTTAACGTGAAATATTCAAACATTACTCTGTTGACATATCAGATCACAAAACTATACATTTTGCTAAACATTCATCACTTTTTGCTAAACATTCATCACTTTTTGCACATGCCAACAAAGTTACTATATCCTTTTAAATATTAATTAGTCTTTCATTCAATTAAGAAAACATACAGAGGCAGTCAGTATAACATACCTTCCGACGAAGACATGCTGCCCAAGTGAACAAGAAGCCCGATCTTGTGTGTTCCGATATGCGTTGTCCGAAATAAGACAAGGACGTCTTCTGCATCCAGTAATCAACGACGGGAGCAATGGCATCCTCGTCGTGACTTTCAAAGGCCACGTCCATGAGGAATTCCTCTTTCGCTTCTAAATCTGTTGTTGTTGTTGGGTAGAACACATTGATTTCTTTCGAGAAATGATATAGTCTGATCTGGATGGAGAAATCGTCATTTGGGAGTATTCGTGTACAGAGAATGTCCATCAGTGCCTTCCCTGCAGACCCGCCCTGATCATGCTTATGTGCCGCAAGAAAGTACAACATATATCTGAACTCTTCGCATCTTCCCAGTATCTCGTCTTCCAGAAGTCTTCTGAACTCTGTCGGGTTTGTCTGGTGGAGTGAGGCGAGGTACTGCGCCGCAAGATACTCCTGGAGCAGTTTGTGTGGGAAGTGGATCTCTGTGACGAACTCTTCTCCCGTCTTTCGTACTTCCCTCGGCGCTCGTTGCTTCTTTTCAGTTAGAACACCAATCTGAGATAAACAATATAACAAAACAAACACTGGTCTCAACATATATACTAACTTACCACTCGGTCATAAGCAGTGGCGTAGCCAGGAATTTTTTCTTCAGAAAAAAATTCTGTCAGCGGGGGGGGGGGGGGGGGGGGGGGGGGGGGGGGGGGGAGAGGGAGGAGGGTGGTCGTAGAAAATTTTCGAAGCCGAGACCAAGTACCTTCAACATTTTCGAGACCGAGGCCAGGTCCGGTCCACAATTTTCAAGACCGAGACCAAGACCCAGTGGTTGAGAATGCTGTAAGCTGGGGGGGGGGGGGGGGGGGGGGGGTAGTCGTAGAATATTTTCAAAGCAGAGTCAACCATTTTTCGCACGTTTCGAGGCCGAGACCACGGTTTTTCAGCACTTTTCGAGGCCGAGAAGTTCATCGCTGTTGCCCAAGGGCATGAACCCGCACACACGGGGTTCCAGAAGATGCAACATTACGGAACATAAATAACAATAATCTAATACGAAGGTGGTTTAAAAATTATCTGTCAACGTCCAAGAATATCTAAATTATCTTAACCACATTAACATGATTAAAATGGAGAATACATTGATGAAAGGATTCTATCAATCAATGTGGCTCATATTTATATCAATATAAGGAAAATATAGTATGTATGTGGGCAAGATCACAAATCATACAGTTAACATAACATGAGTTATACAAAGAAAACATGCATTGCTACATGTATCGCGGTAATAAAATAAGGACATGGGACATACTTAGTATATTAACGCTCGATCGACTATTATGATTATGATAAGACACATACCGTGTAAAATTGTAAAGAAAAAATACAAAAGTGAAGTTGCATATTAAATACGTGCAACTTAATGACCGTGGTAGTCAAAGGTGTCTATTGAACAGAGAGGCTAGACGACTTTAGAAGGAAAATTAATGTAGGAAAAGGTGAAATAATGGCATCATCTTTGACACTATAGATGACAGACTGATCCTGACTCTATAGCAAACGACGTGATGGCGAACAAAAAAGAAATTGTGTTCAGGAAGTTACTTAGTAGATGTTGAAACGTCAATCTGTCAGGGTGTCGAGGATTCACAATAATGTACGTCGTTTCCAGAGAGCATTGAGCAATCACATACACCAGATAGACATTTGAAATAAAAAGAACAAATGAGATAGTCTCTCCTTGATGACAATGTAAACCAATTGTTGAATATTATGATACTAGTATTAACTACAAATCAATTTATTCCTGTTTATAACGAAAATGATAAAGACAAACCTTGCAAGCGATGTTCAGAAGCGATTCTTGGTTGGTAAAATCCTTCTTCCGAAAGATGAGCTGATTGTCCTTCAATCCACGAAGAGCCACTTTGCCGATTTGCTGGAAGGATTCCCTGCACTGCTCTTGACATTCCTTCAGTGGGGTTCCGTCGCTTATCTTGCACTTGCTGCAGTAATGTTCTACGAGAGTATAAACCATTTCTCCGACAAGCTGAGAAAAGGTTTGCAATTTGCGGATCGTCTCACGTTTGGATTTGTCCGTCCAAATGTGACAAAGCATGCAGCAGAAGATGGGATACGGTGTCATGTTCTCACGAACCAGGCTGTTCATATGTACTAGGTCAATGAGACCATTCGCTGCGTCTGGATCATCTGCAAAGAAATTATGGATGTAATTGACTACGTCGTCCCATCTAAATCCCTCAACGCGAATTGTGATGTACTTCTTGTTGATACTTTCTGCAGTGATGTCACCAGCTCTCCATGGTCTGGTAGAAAGTAGAACTGGAACATGCTTGAATTTGTCTCCTTTCACCACCTGGACGATTGCAGATGCTTGTTCCTCCATGGAGCTTCTATACTCGTCAAGTCCATCGATCAGAAGCACAACAGATCTTTGATGAGTGCGTATATACTCTTCCACTTGTTCTGCTTTCGGGTCAATCTCATCTGACACGCATCCCATTGCGACATCGCCAAAGACATGACCAGTATGATGATCACATTCGTGAGCTCTCAGACGAATAAGAAGTAGGAGCTCGACATCCTGCAAGTGTTTCCCAGTTGCCCAGTCGTACGCTAACTTGGCGAAAAGAGTTGTCTTCCCGACACCTGCTTCACCTACAAGGAGAATCCGGTCTTTCTGGTCGCAATTCGTCAACATTTGAACAAGCTCTTCGTACTCTACGCGTGTGGGATGTAATTGGGTTTCCTTCTCGAGGATGAGATTGATGTAGATCTGATCAAGTCGTTTGTCCGCTTTGTTTTCAAATGGTGAAGTGTTGATCTCTTCGAATTCTCGACGGTAGAATCGTTTCAGTTCCTCTCGTAATTTGTTGACTTCCTCATCTTTAAGTGGACTTCGACCTGCAGATGGCAAATTAGTAAATAACTTGATACAATACAGTCATGACATTCATGTACTTTATCGTAGGCGTAGAAGGCGGTAGGCTGGGGGCTACAGGAAAGAACACAGTGTGAAGTGCGGACTTAAATCGGAGCGTGTTAACACTGTGAAAACCAACTCACACCATGAACACACTGTGAGCGCATTGTCGCCACGGTGTGAAATTGCCCGCGTTCACAGTGTGTAAAATAGTGCGCTCATACTGTGTATATACAGCAATGTATGTGTGTTGAGTGTTCACACTGTGAAAACTCTCCAATTTACACAGTGTATATTCACACCTGTAGTTCACACTATGTTCTTTATGGTAGTTGGGAGGGGGCGCTGCATTCCGCACATAATTTTTAAATCGTATGGCCATATTCGGTCAAACTTATATTCCATTTGGGCAAAAGCATCTTATTCTGGAAAAGTCATTTAAAGTATATGATTTTCGAGCGGTTAAATCGTGATACCCGCCCCCCCCCCCTTCTTTTTGTTCAACGGTCCCTGGAGAAAAATGTGCCCGTACGCCGATGTACGTACTTACATGCTTTGTTTTACTTGTTATCTACGTATGCATTAATTTAAAGGGAGAGTTATGTTTTTGTTTAGAGGGCGCTTGAAGAAATACATTTTTATGAGGTAATACAAACTAAATGCAGAATTTGAAGCAGCACCCAATTTTTAAAGACTGGGAGATATTTGTCGTGTGCACTGGGGTAATTGTCTGAGGGATCCGAGGGGGTAATTATCCGGTAAAGGGGGTAATCGTCCGGGGGTAGTAGTCCGGCTAGTCAGATGGATCTACCTGCAATAGATAATGGAATGTCCTAATTTCAGTACATATTATGACGAGGTAATTTATTTTCTTGAGAAGTGGGTTATTACATATTAGATAACTAAAAGGAATTATAATTGTATCATTATGTTGACAATGTATTCAGCATACTATTCAGGCATTGTCAACATAATGACAGAATTATATTCAGAGCCAATTAGTAATTGTCAACATAATTCAGTTGTCAACTATATTAGGAACTGGTACATATGTATATTAATACAAAAACATTTTTTGGTAAATATATGAACAGTTATGTATTTTATACAAAAAATTAAGTTTTTAGTAATTATTTAGTTAATTTCACATTCATATACCATGTATACGAACAGCTTAAATGTGAATAAATACATTACAAGTTCATGACATTAGATGTAAGCATCCATTAAATATCCCCAGGGATATATTCAGTCATTAGGCCCGTTCTTATATGGCTTAATTAGCGCGATTTGCATCGCAATCAGAATTTCGAAATTATTTTTCAGTTGACCGTTCACACACGCAGCGCGCGCCAAATAATCACGATAAATCCAAATAATCGCGATGATTTCCGGAAAAATCGCAGAACTTATCGTGATTTGCATCGCGATCCTCATCGTGATTATTTTCTAAATGTTATGTCCACACGGCAAAAAAATTCGAAATTTGGATCGCGATGCAAATTTCGAAATTTGCATCGCGATTATTTGCGCTAGTGAGAACGAGTCTATATTACAGATATAACTAGATGGATCTTCGATTGCGCGCAATCTAAAAGTATGCCTCTGTCATTGCGCGATTTATATGAGAGTCACATTTGACCTTTGACCTATAGCGACCCTTAAATCTACTCAGTTCCTTGGTTCCTCAAGACACATACATGTACCAAGTTATATGGCAATCTGTCAACCAAATCTTGAGATATCACGATTAGGAGCTATTTTTGCACATATAAGCCCTGTAACCTTTGAACTTTAACCTCATTACCCCAGAATCTATTACTTCATTCTCTCAGATACATTCATGTACCAAATTTTGTGACAGTAAGTCAATTGGTTCTTGAGATATTGCGATAACTATAGCTATTTTCAGATATAATTATGAGAACTATGATATTTGACATTTGACCTCATGACCCGGCCCGAAATCTAATCACTATATTCTCACATTAAGATCAAGTTTAGTGACAATAAGTCGAGTCAATTGGTTTTTGAAATATCGCAATAACGAGCAATATTCGAATGAGAACTGTGACCTTTGACCTTTGACATCTAGACCCCAAAATCCAATCAGTTAATCATTGGCTCTTAAGTCATATACATGTACTAAGATTGATGGAAATCCGTATATGCCGCGTTTTTTTTAGATATCACAATAACGAGCTATATTCGCATATATAATGAACCTATAGCTGTGACCTTTGACCTGTGATCTCATGACCCAAAAATATAATCAGTTCGCTGGCTCTTCAAGATATATACATGTACAATGTACTAAGTTTGGTGGAAATATGTCGACTGGTTCGTGATAATGAGCCATTTTTGCATGACCTTTGACCTCATGACCCCAAAATCTAATCTGTTTATTGACTCCTCAAAATACATATACATATACCAAATTTGGTGGAAATCTGCCAACCGGAGAGCAGAGCAAAACAACCTCAATCTTTTCTTTTCCTCATGCACTTACCTACTGTTGATGGGCAGCCCTCTTTCATCTTTTCAGCGACTTGAATCAACCCAACTTTACGGAGAATACCCTCTAGTCGGGAAAGCGTTTCTGCCAAAGGTACTGTCTCAGCCCAAGACCTAAGCATGTCGCGTGTTCCATTCGATGTCACTTTCCCCTGTAGATAGTTGGTCTCGATGTATCTTTCGATATCATGAATTTCGAAGCCGAGCTCTTTTCCCAACTTTTCAATCTGGCCTTTATCCGAGATATGATCCGCAACTAGGCATAGTTTGGTATCTACAGCGTTACCCAGGGACGCCATGCTGAACTGAGTCATGGTTATAAAGTAGAATATAAAGTACTAAACACAAATCATTTGAATTAATTTTGTATAAATTATGATTCGTCTAGATGAATTATGCAAATAAAAGATCGTTCTGATTTGGTTTGATTGTATAACAATGAAAGCAAACATTAAAGGGATAGTTGAGTATTGGTCAAACTTAACTTTAGTAACCAAAACCTGCACCATTACGGTACAAAGTAATAGTTATAACTTCACCATGCTCGAAAAGTATACACAATTACAAACTACTAATGTTATCATTTAAAAAGAGCCGTTACAACTCAAGAGGGCGCTATTTTAAAAAAATCATTGTTTTTTAGCCTTTTTTGAGTTTTTCATACAAAATTGTGCATTTAATGTTTGTTAAAATAATGATACAATAGAGATATCATCAACGACTTTTTAAAAACCTATTCTGATTTTGTTCAAAGTAGTCTTCGAGCATTTTTTTTATTTTTCTTCTAAAAAGTCTAAATATCGCCCGGTGATTGCCGGTATAGAACATATTGAATAAAAATATATTTATGGATATTTCAGCCGTTTCTGAACCGATTTTGATCAAATAAAGTTTATTCTGTCATTAAAATTGTATGTTCTTTCGAATTTGACAGTCAGTTTTTCATTATCTCACAAAAAAAATATCGGGGGCACTTCGGGAAATACCAATACTCAACACTACCTTTAACTTGGTTTATGTGTGCAAACAGTGATGAATGGTTGATAAGACCCCACACTTTGGAATGCACTACCATTTGAAATTCGACAAATACCCTCAAGTAACTCATTTAAGCAAGCTCTGAAGACGTTTCTTTTTGTAAGATTTATCTATGTATAAATGTTTGCCTGTATATTGATTTTATTTATGTTTGTATTGTGTAAATGTGTTACTATGTAAAGCGCATAGGGCATGCATTGTGCATTTTAATGTGCTATACAAATTGAATTTATTAGTATTGTTATTATTGTAAATTATAACACTATAGATACGCCACACTCATAAGAGCACCTTGCTTATTCCTCAAACGAAAACCGAATATAAAAAACGCACATTTTCTTACACCGGTTGTTTTTTATTCAATAAGCTTCCTATTATAGTCCAACACAGTAATTCACTCAAAGTATTTAAGAAAAACTGCCTTCAGTTCAATGCTATTCTTAGATCTAGTAACTTTGTTAACATGTGCACAAAGTGATGAATGGTTGATGCAATGTATATTGTTGTTATCTCATAATATGTCCACAGGGTATTGTTTGAACATTTCAAGTCAAATGGACATTGCATGGCCATTAATGAGCGAAAATGCAAAGTGATATTCACTAACTCACTGCACTCACTTTGTACACGATAAGAAAAACTTCGGGGGAGTTTTTCTTATCTGAATACTTCGATCGTACATATATCTTTGTAACGAAAGGGAAATTTGAAAAACCGAAACCTGTCCCATGATTTTATTGTTAAAGGGGCATTCCCTCTTTTGCAAGCCAAAAATAATTTAAAAATATAAGTTTCCATTTTAACCTCAAATATTATAGATCATGATTTTTAAAATTTATTCTGAAAAGATTAGGAGGCTTGACAATGTATTTTGGTGGAGTTATGAATTTTATGATTTTTGTTATTACCTATAGATTAATAAAATGTTGGACGACGGTTTAATAACCGAACCTCACAGTAATCTGTCTAGCTCCCTCTACGTTCGCTGTTGATATTACATGTGATATGAATGTGATGCCCACCACCCATAATAGATAGCGCCACCAACGAGAGAGATCTGCACAACGAGAGAGATCTGCACAACAGCAGTGATCGCTATGAATGATGGAACTTATGGCTATGAAATTTCATACGCAGCATAATACAAGTATTATACAGATCTGTACCAAATTTGAAGCATTTTGAAATGTTTGGTAAAGAGGGAATGTCCCTTTAATACGAATACAACAAGGTATATATGAGGGAACCGCTAGAATTAAAATTTTATTTTGAGGATTTGGACAATGTTACTAAGTCCCTTTAATGACTAGTTGTTATTTGTAAATTGAATCATTGCTAGATTATACATGTCCTACCCAGATAACAATGCGACGTTGGCGGAACGTAGTCTATAGTCGGCACCGTCGCGGTTGGAAAAACAACGTTTAGCCAACGTTGGCCTACGGTAAATTCACAACCATATTTTTGCAGTCGGCGAGCTGACGTTAAAACAACGTTAAGCCGACGTTGGCTGTTGACTGTTGGCAAACTGGTCGGCAAATGTACGTTGAAACAACGTTGGGTGATAGTTAGACGAACAATCATATTTATATGGTCGAAAAGCAAACGTTGGGCCAACGTTTCGCCTACTACGTTGGATATTGGTTGGCTAGTTGACGTCGTACTAACGTTTGACAAACAACCGCATTACGACGGTAGGCAAGCCAACGTTGGGCCAACATTGAATTATATAGTCGTATGAACGTTGGGGTTTAGTCGGCTCAATGTTGGCTTGACGTCAGAAATAGCAAAATAAAAGGTTGGGCAAACGTTGGCGCAACATTGGCAATTGACGTTGGCTTATGGGGGTTGGGCCGACGAGGGCCCAGCGGCAAGAATGACGTGGGCAAAACGTCACGTTTTGACGTTGGCCCAACATGACCGCCTACATTGGGCCAACGATGGGCCAACGTAGCATTGTTATCTGGGTAAGCAAATTGGTTCCACGGAGGTTTATTTCAATAGCCTCTCACTCTCAGTCATGTTATCTCACTCCCTGTTTATCTTCCTCTTCTTATTACTCTTCTTATTCTTTTCTTTATTTCTTAACATCGTTTGATTGTAAAGCTAATTAAAGGGATAGTTGAGTTTTGGTAGAGAGGGCGCTACACAAAATAATTATTTTAGGAGATAATGAAAAACTGAGTGTCAAATTTGAAAGAGCATACAATTTCAATGGCAGAATAAACTTTATTTGATCAAAATCGGTTCAGAAACGGCTGAAATAACCATACATAACCATTTGTAATAAATGTGGGGCCCCACAAGAATTCGATAATTTTGAACCAGCCGTTAAAATTCATTTTAAAATGCTTCCTCTTTTCAAAGATTTTCAAAAAAGGATTTTAGATAGTTGTTGATTATCTCTCTATCTAATCACTATTGCAACAAAACATCACATGCACGATATTTTATTTTAAATGGTTTAAACAAATTCGTTTTTTTAAAAGCGCCCTCTTTAGTTTAAACAGCTCTTTTTGAATGATAACAAGCTTTTTACTTAATCTTTGGAATTTTTAAAATTCCTTTTGAGCATGGTTGAGTTATAACTATTAACTTGTAATGTAATGGTGCAGGTTTTGGTTACTACAATTCAGTTTGACTAAAACTGTACTCTCTCTACCAGAACTCAACTATCATTAAAGGGATAGTTGAGTTTAGGTATAGAGGGCGCTACACAAAGTTTTTTTTTGTAAGATAATGAAAAACTGAGTGTCAAATTGGAAAGAGCATACAATTTTAATGACAGAAAATTTTTTTGGATCAAAATCGGTTCAGAAATGGCTGAAATATCCATTAAAATAACCATTTGTAATTAATTGTGGGGCCCCACAATTATTTTTAGATAATTTTGAACCAGCCGTTAATACAATTTTTAAAATGCCTTCTCTTTTCAAAAATGTACACAAGAGGTTATGAAATAGTTGTTGATTATCTCTCTATCTAATCACTATTTCAACAAAACATCACATGCGGAATATTTTATATTAAATGGTTCAAACCAATGAGTTTTTAGAGAGCGCCCTCTTGAGTTTTAACGGCAATTTTTGAATGATAACAGGCTTTATAATCACATGTAATTTTTCATTCCTTTCGAGCATGGTGGAGTTATAAATATTACTAAGTATTAGGTTGTCATGTAATTGTGCAGGTTTTGGTTACTAAAATTCAGTTTGACCAAAACTGTACTCTCTTTACCAAAACTCAACTATCCCTTTGCCTTTTTATTATTATTTGTTTGTGTTGTGTAAGTGTATTTGAATGTTTGTTTGTTATATCTGTTGACGTAGCTTATTTATTATTCCGCCTGTAATTGTTTTGTATTTAATACAGGGCGCACCTGTAAAGCAGTTTTCAACTGAGGTTGCCTACCCTGTATTTTTAAAGAAGACATGAATAAATAAAATATATAAATAAACACAATTTGACAAAAACAATTAAAAACGTGAGGGGAATTTTTGGTGAAAAAATAAAGGAAAACAAAAGTTATGCCTACAATAATGTGTGCGCCCCACCACGGTACGCTATGGGTTGTGGCATCGTATTATAGGTCTCGGTATTTTCTAAGAGGCATGATGAAGTATACAGCAACATGGAAGTTTCCCGTGGATTAGCTTGTGAAATTTTTCAAATACGCGAGTTGAGGCTCTGGTTGATTAGTTGGCAAATACGATCCTGTATCACTTCCGTATTCAATTTAGTTCAGTAATATTAAATACACTTACAAGTTACAACAACAACATTTCGAATTTATAAATTATAACATTGTACATAATACAAAATAGTTTACATGACAATTAAACAGTCGATCATACATGTATACATGTCTGACGAATAATACTCTGACTCTGAGAATGTATATTTACTAAAATTCATTTTAATTCACTATCTTAGCCGTGTCGCTGACATTGTATTTGATTCTTACCTTATTTACTCGATCATAATCATTCAATCATTATTCCAACCAGCCTAATTTGTTCTCAAGTACTTAAAATTTGTGGTGTATTTCCCAATTAGTGGTAGGCTATATAACAGACGTAGACCGAAAAATCGTTCGTTAATTATTACTCCGCTATAGCTTGACGGTCGGATCGCTGGTAAAATCCGATATCAGAGTAAATCCATGGAAAGAGGCGGGTATTTCTGTCTATAACAGACGCTGCCGAGGTGAACTTTGGAACCATCTTTTTTCTTCTTCTTCCCCCGATGTCCGGACATCAGCCGAATACTAGTTCGCATGTAATACGTAAAAGTGTACAGAATAGAATAGAGATCAAAGCATTTTGTTATGAATATTGTACGTATATCATAGAGTCACATAAAGAAGATTGTCATAGGCTGACAACGACAAAGAATGGGATCAAAGGGCAAAAAGAGTTGCAATTATAGTGAATGTATGATGATTAATTATTGGTAATATCGTATACAGTCAGATAATACATATCTGCTCTGATAATGTGAATATACTGGTGTAGGCGTTCTATATAAATTATTATGGTATTTACTTGATGAGCATGTCAATAAAAGTAGTTCATTATGTTTACATTAGAGGCGGACTTTCCTCGCGTCCTTTTTTGTTTTTTCCCACGTTTTTGCATGGAATTGTGATATTCGTATAAATGTAATTCTTCTATATGATCTTCTAAGAATTGTCTAATATGGGCCATGCATGGGCATGTACAATGACATGCAGGTGTTGACAGTCTGATGAGACGTTGATTGAGAATGCATGTCTGGTTGTCAACCCGGGGGGGGGGGGGGGGGGGCATCTTGGATTTATGTGGGTTGCCGAGGTACTAGGTCAAATATAAGGGGGGGGGGGCATCTTGGATTTATGTGGGTTGCCGAGGTACTAGGTCAAATTAAGTATCATAAATGGATTTGTTGCCCCCTAAAACCTTGGAAAATGGTATTTCTCATATTTTTTTAATTTATGGGTTCACAATATAGGCTACACAAATTTACCTGATTTCTGGGAATATGCAAATTAGGTAAATAATCTAATTATGCTAATTAAATGCATTGCCAGAAGTTGCCAAGGTGGCCGGCAACCAAGCTGAAGTACATGTACCTTTCATTCAATATAATTTCATTAATTTTTTTATTTTCAACATAATTATAATATACAGCATGATAAACATAATATATTCTTACAGAGGAGTGATAAAATGAATATAAAATTGAATATACTAATCAGTAATAAATAATAATTGTTGAAAATGGAGAGCGCTGCTAAAAAGCAAAGCTTGAAGTGTGCGTACGCCCTCAAAAGTTACTGTTACATTATCCTTAAACAACTACTACTACTACTAGTATTACCACAAGAGAACTTCTTCCTTATAATAAGATTTAACAAAAAACAGTATATAAACACAACAAATAAAAACTACTACTAAGAATGAAACCAGAAAAGACCCAAACAAGACAAGGAGAAGAAAGGGAGAGAAAGTTGGGAAGAAAAAAGTTATAGAGGGAAGAAAGAAACAAGACAATCACACAAACACTATCAGTAATTAATCTCGCCTCTCAAGATAATCCGCTAGGTTGACCAGGTCAAGGCACTATATAGTACACATTTTATCATATGAGTTCAACTCTATTTAATTTAATTCATTCATTTTTATTCAGCTTCATTCAACTTTAGTAACCAAACATGCATCAGTAACATTATAAAACTAATAGTTATAACTCCACCATGCTCGAAAGGTATACAAAATTACAAACGACTATAAGTAAAAAGCCCGTTATTATTCAAAAAGAGCCATTAAAACACAAGAGGGCGCTTTCTAAAATGGCATTGGTTTCAACCATTTTTCATACAAAATTATGCATGTGATGTTTTATTGAAATAATGATTAAATAGAGAGATCATCAACAACTATTTTTAAAAAGCTTTTGAAATTTTTTGAAAAAGTGCATTCAAGCATTTTTTATTTTTTTTGAAAAATTCATCTAATTATTTGTTCCCCAAATAATTATAGGTTCAGAATTGATATTTCAGCCGTTTCTGGGCCGATTTTGACCAAATAAAGTTTATTCTGCCATTAAAATTGCATGTTCTCGCAAATTCGACACTCAGTTTTTCATTACCTCACAAACAAATTGTGATGTGCAGCGCCCTCTCTACCAAAACTGAATCTAAATAACTTGTAATTAATACTAATATTAGAGGAAGTAGCTACTGTTAATCACTAATATTCATAAATATGCAAATCGGGGGAGCAATCTTGGATTTCAGGGTGTTGCTGATACAGCACATGCAAATTGAGCCCCGGAAACGGATTCCTTGCCCTAAATTACCCTGTCTGAATTGTTTTGATTACTATTGTACTATTCCTAGATGGAAAATGACCCTTCAGAAATATGCAAATTATATCTAATTATCTTTATAATCGCCAAAATGCACCCTGGGACCAAAAAAGAAAAAAAGGCATCAACACTTATTTTAATCAGAGATGTATTAAGATCAAATTAAAAACTATTGCCAAGATTATATACAAAAAATTCACAACATTGATTTTGTTTACACTAGGGGATATACTATACTTCGCACAAAAAGTTCCGCAATCGAGGTTTGCGCATTAATAACTTTTCTATTAGGTTATTACCATTGATAAATTTGGTATCATTGGAAAGCGTAAATTCTCCCCTTTACATTGATATAACATTTGCTATGAGTATTTTATCATGGAATGTGCATTGCATCCAAATGTAGGGCAAAGTCAAAAGTGAAATGTTGCAAAATGCACTGATTCTGTCAACAAAGGGCCTTCCTTTTGTTTGAAGATTAAAATGTGGCTTGAATGCCTATTACGTTATTACCATTCATAAATCTGGTATCATTGGAAAGCGTGAATCCTCCCCTTTACATTGATATAACATTTGCTATGGATATTTTATCATGGAATGTGCATTACATCCGAATGTAGGGCAAAGTAAAAAATGAAATGTTGCAAAATGCACCGATTTTGTCAACAGTGTGCCTTCCTTTTTTTTAAAGATTAAAACGTGGCTTGAATGCATGACCACCTCACCCCCATTCAAGCCAAGGAAGGCACTCTGTTGACAAAATCAGTGCATTTTGCAACATTTCACTTTTGACTTTGCCCTACATTTGGATGCAATGCACATTCCATGATAAAATATTCATAGCAAATGGTATATCAATGTAAAGAGGAGGATTCACGCTTTCCAATGATACCAAGTTTATGAATGGTAATAGCGTAATAAAAAAGTTATTAATGTGCAAACCTCGATTGCGGAACTTTTTGTGCGAGGTATATATGGGGTGAACTTCTTTTTATACCCCGCCCTCTCCCAAAATAAGGACGTCTTTATTTGCCGGTGTGAGCGCAACAACTATCCCCGGGTAGACTCTGCAGTCACAAATCATTATTTCAAATCCCACATTTACACTCATCAATCATCACACGCTCACATCGTCACCGGAGTCAAATTTTACAACCACAGTCTTCAATTTCATGGGTGAGTGATGACAGTGATAATGTTGATTATGAATCGGGTATGAATCATCATCATCACCTCCATCACCTCCACCACATCATCATCATAATCATTATCATCATCATCATCATCATCATCATCATCATCATCATCATCATCATCATCATCATTATCATCATATCTAGAGCTGAGTCAAATCGAATGGCTATTCGATATCCGACCGTGAAGGTCGGATACCGAATACAAATTTTCGGATACGAATATCCGGGAAAAAAAAAAAAAAAAAAAAAAAAAAAAAAATCGATATATTTTTTTTTTTTCCCCCCCCGTTTAATTTTGTAATCCCCATTCGATAGATTCGATCAGAAAATGGCACATTAAACCCTGCTATCTATTGCTAAAGTTAAAAGTTAAGGTATTTTACATAAATTACAAATAAACAAAACAAATAATAAACCAAAGCCTTGGTAAGAGGATTGTATAGTGAGTGCCAAATTTAGAAGAATCTATGAGATATCAAAGTATTTCATCTTGACAGCAGTTTGTACACTAACATCACACTGTACTGCTGATTCTAATTGAAAAAAACGGACAGAATATTTATCAAAAAAAATAATGGAAAAAAAAAAAAAAAAAAAAAAAAAAATCGATTATTTTTTTTTATTTTTTTTTTTTTTTTAATTTATTTATTTATTTATTTTTTTTTTTCTTTCGAATATTCGATATCCGACCGTTTTTACACGACTCATATTCGAAATGCAAAATATCCGGTTTGACTCAGCTCTAATCATATCATCCTTATCATCATCATCATCATCATCATCATCATCATTATTATCATCATCATCGTCGTCATCTTCATCATCCGATCATCACTCATCGTCATCATCATCATCAAAGATTATCATCATCATCGTCATCACTGTTATCATCGGTGTCAGTTTCTTCCTTGTCGTTGTCATCATCAGCATCATCATCATCATCATCATCATCATCATCATTTCATCATCATTATCATCATCATCATCATCATCATCATCATCATCATCTTCATCATCATCATCATCATCATCATCATCATCATCATCATCATCATCATCATCATCATCATCATCATCATCATCATCATTATTGTGGTCAGCATCATCATCGGCATCGCCCGATCCTCGTCATGGACTGCATCAGCATCGTCATAATTTTGTATCCGATTGACTCTTTATTCAGGCATCGCAATTATCAACGAAGTAGAAGTATAATATAAAGACAAGTGTTTATAAAACTCTCACTCCCATGCAGAATTGGTTATTTCTTAATAATAAAACAAAAACAGCTCTATGCATTCTATTTCTTATTTCTGACTATCCACCGCGAACCACCAAACGACGCCGAGCGCGGTGTGTGTTCGCGTACCCAAGTCGTACCATTGTCTCTCCCAATTGGCAATAAGCCGATAACGTTGATAAAATCGCGAACTATCTTCAACCGATACCCCCGCATGCAAAATGATGCTGATGCAATTATCGATTTAGCGCGCAGCTTCAGCTAGCTCCACCCGATGATGATCCATGTGGCAACAATGCTTCTCAGCTCAGCCTCCGTCGATTAGTTCATAAAACCATAATACACGTTTCGCTCTTTTAAAAATTCACACTTCGAACTAAATTCTAAATTGAAGAAGACAAACTTGGGATATTGTCCGTGCACTGCCGTACCGGTACCTATCTTTGAAGAATGGCTGGAAAGGGTGATGGGACCCCCGGGTTGGCGGAATCGACCGACAACGGTGACAGCAATGGCAATGGCGCCCCGAGTTCCGGCGCAGATGCCAACGAACAGCCCGGTCAGAAATCGGCTGCTCAGTTAAAGAAGGAAGCGAAGAAGGAAGCTCAGAAACAGGCAAAATTAGTAAAGTTTAAACTGAAACAAGAGAAACAAGCGCAACAAGCACAACAAACGAGCAAAAGTTCAGAGGTAATTATAGTTAGAGGAACATTCATTCGGCAATGAATCATGCACTTTATTAAGTTTATTTTTTTACTTGTCTTACACTCTTAGTCTTAGACTTAAGTTTAGACTTTAGTTTATAATTATTGTCTTTAGGCTATAGCTGTGTGACAGTGACTGTGTGAGTGTGAGTATGTGACATGTATTTATTGTTGAACACAATTAAAAATGAAATATTCGAAATAAATAATAAATTGAGGAACTTCATAACACATGAAATCTGTCTTCACAAAATATCCAATGGGAACACCCTCCAAAATACCAGATATTGCCCTAATCATGCAGCATGCTAATCATGATCATGCTGTCTGCATTAACATCACTAAACATGCTTAGTAAATGGGTACGGGTGTGAGTGCATTGCAGGTGAAAGTATACATTCATTGATTTTCTTATTGTGTATGTGGATGTCACTATCAGTATCACAGGAATATCTTAACAATTGAGTACTAGAACATGTAGAAAGAAATAAACTAGGTTGCCCCATCAAAATAATATATCATTTTGAAAGAAATATGTTTTGGCATGACAGATAGGCTTGTCTTTTCCTGCATAAACGAGGGCCTTCAAATATTTCATAGCCCGTCTGACGTATTCCCCACTGGTTAGGAAATTGTTTGGCTGTGAAAACTGAAACCCAGTCCTACTAATAAGCGCGAACAAATGCAAACAAGTGCGACCCAGAGACAGAGTTAACTAGTATAACACAAATAAGCCATCAATATAAAAAATACATACCAATGGAAATTGGAATAAGTGGGAACAAATTTACTGCGAACAAGCACGAACAGGATTTATATACTGCAAACAAATTTGTTCGCAGTAAATCCTGTTCTTTCAGGATGCCTCTGGAATTCTGTTAGTGAACTTCGAGCGAGGGCATACAACCGTGATTTGGGAGGAACTCTGAACTGTATTCATAAAACTCTGCTAGCTTAGTTCCATGCCAAGTGCATTTCAAATGGTACAGTTTAGTGTGCTACAAACAGTTTCCCTAGTCCCCAACTAGGGTTAGATGGTTAAGCCTTGGGTACTTACTAAGTTAACTCTAGTTAGCAACTAAAATATGGCGTAATAAATAGCCACATAGGTAATCCAATTTAGACTTGGCATGAAACCAAGCTAGCTGGCTTTAATCAATATGGGCTCAGAAGTGGCAAAGAAGTTGATCAGAGATGTACGCCTTTGGACAGTGCGCCTGCTCACAATTGAGCAAGGTGGCCCTTACAAAACAATCAATTATGTGATGGAGTTGCTGTTGCATCCACTCTATTCCCAGAACATCGCATCGTCAGACTATCATCATCATCTCTTCCCACAGATAAAGAAACAGCTTTGGGTTTTTTTTTCTTTTACAGGGTAATAATAATGAGACAAAAGATGCTGTTCTGCAGGTTTCTGAGGAGCTTGTCAAGAGAATTCCTCCAGGATAGAATATTAAGCTTTGTCTTTAATACTGATTGCTTTTTTTTTGTGTGTGTATGTTTTTTTTACCCAGGTGAAAAAGGATAAGAAAAAGAAGGAGAAAAAAGATGCTGTTCTGCAGGTTCCTGAGGGGTTTTCAAGAGAATTTCTCCAGGATAGAATATTAAGCTTTGTCAATACTGATTGTTTTTGTGTGTGTGTGTGTGTTTTTTTTTACCCAGGTGAAAAAGGATAAGAAAAAGAAGGAGAAAGCTTCCATCACGTATGACAAAGACACACCTGATGGAGACAAGAAAGGTAAGTGTTCTACAAGATGAAAGGCCTGTGCAGGTGACTGTAAATAAAAAATTATTTAAAAATTATAAATCAAGTCATTGAAATATTACAATAACAGAATAGTGCATAATATAACAGATTATGTTTGTATACAATGATTATAAAAGAAGAAACAATTATGATAAATATTGTTAAACTATGCGGAGCCAACAAATCATGATAACAAACAAATTAGAGATACATCTCATTCTGGGGTAAATGCAAATCTAAAACAACCAAGTCCATGAGCAGTCATCCAAAAAGGACAGGGTATAATCAAAGACTATAGAATTACAAGACAGCTCACTGGCGGCCGCGCAGCGATGTCCCTTCAGACTGAATGAAGATTCAAATCGAGCTTAAGAGAAAGTTGAGTACACCTAGAGGATTGGATTCAGAACTCAATCTTGTTCATTTTAATTAATGAAAAAACATTTAAAAATTATAGTCGATAGCTTTTTTAGAACAAATGTTCCCTTTGTTAGTATTAATTTAAATAAAGATAAGGATCAGAACGTACTTACTTAAACTCGGCAAATTCAGGCTAGTATGACGATTGAACATCAGTTTATCTCCAAGTTGAGTACACCTGGGGGACACATTGGTTTGCTTATTTAATTTTGTCTTTGTTTAGTTAAAAATATTTAAAAATTATAGTCGATAGCGTTTTTACGTTTGAAATTATCGCTGTGAGAAATATATTTTTGAAATTTAAAGATCTTACCGTGTAGAGAAAAAATGGCAATGGCTACTCGCGTATTTTAATGTTAACGCGCGCTCAGTCCGCGCACTGTCTTTATTTAATTCTTTATTATTGTACGGGCTACCAAGTGCGCAAAACAAATTGCACGCGTGATATGCAAATTTGGGGTTATCAAACTTTATCACGTGTTCTTGAAATTATTTTTAGTCAGGCGATGTAAACATTGTTATTGTGACGTCATAATGAATAGCCTGCGTATCAAAGTGCGTGTTAATTTTGTACATCGCGCTCTGCCCGTTCACTTTGTACAGGATAATTGTACAGTGGTCGGTCTTTCCATTAAGCGTCTTTGGTATAATTGAATGACCACTTTTTAAGAAAAGCATCAATATTATGACACAATTTATAATAATGAAACTCGTACAACATTCTGCTTTTTAACCGCTGTTGCCAAATAATAACAGGGTTGGATAAAGTATTCGCACGGAACAAATTAAATGTGATACACTTGCAAGTGATGATCAAAAAAGGTGGCTAGGCATACTGCCTCCCTGCTGCGGCCCCTGGCGCATGGAACGAGGAACCAATATAAATCAAAATTCAATAGTAAGGACGGAAAAAGACGGTTGAGCATTATGGAAAGAAGATTAAGAGCTGGTTGTATGGCTGGGCATTTTATAAATAAATGTTCAATCGTACCTAGTGCATCCTCATACCACCCGAAGTGTTACAAAGAGATATCCGGACAAAAAGATAGTGGATGTGGTGTGGCAAGATTGGTAGAGCGTGCGCTTTCCGATCATGAGATCCCGAGTTCGAACCCTGCCCACGGCGTTTGTCCTTCAGCAAGACAATTTATCCACTATTGCTGCTCTCTACCCAGGTGTATAAATGGGGACCGGTAGCAGGTGAAAGCCTTTATGTGAACGATCTTCTTGAGCCCACTGAGCGCTTGGAAGGAAATAATACTCCCCAGGGAGTGGAGATGGTGCACACAATGTGTGCTGGTTTGCATTGTATCCTATGACCGGGGTAATAATATAATTGTAAAGCGCTTAGAGATGATTATCAATCGTGATAGGCGCTATATAAATAGTGGATATTATTATTATTATTATGATGTGATGTAGAACAGTGAGTGAGAGCAGGATGCTGTGAACAAGTCTGTACTGGACGTCACCTTATTTCTTTGATGTCGGTAATTTGCAAACAAGGGCCCACTGCAGCTTTGTTGTCTTGTCGATGTATCCAATTCAGCGCCAGTGTGATTGTGGAACATTCTGTAGATAAGTTTGGACGTAGCTTTGCTTCCATTTCCGAGCACGACCAATGGGAAAGAAGGCATTGTCTGTAATAGTTTTAGTAGTCCATTCCACCAACAAGTTCAGAAAAATTGGACAGAAAGAAAAAAAAGACATTGACATTTCAAAAGGGAACTTTATTTATTTACAGAATAATGAACAAAAGTCAAAATATACAATAAAAGAATAGTATGTAGTATTTTCTGTTGCTTTACAATCATAACCATGACATATCAAAGCATACAAAAACAATATAAAATAAAGAATTTCTTTGGTTTTACAAATATTACACAAATATGAAAAAAAAATGCAATAATTCCAAAGTGGGTACCTGTTTCCACTTACTGTAACACAATCATTATACATAATCACTACACTAAAAACTAATCAAGAACATTTAGTCATTCTATTATTAATTAAATATTCTCTGGAGGAGGAAGTACACCCAAATAATGAAACATTTTTGATTAGCAATAATAATTTTACCTTTACAAGACAGGGAGGCAAATAGATGGGACCAAGAAGAGAGTGTTTTAGAAAGCTTCTCTTTACATTTGACCCAATTTTGCTTCAAATATTATGTGGTATTTCCGAAACACACTCCTAGGAAAAAAAGACCATCACTATTCCAAGAATATCACTCCTTCCAATCCATTGACTCACCCACAGGTCCTTGGATGTATGAATGTTCAACTTTGCAGTTGAGACTTTGATAAAGAAGTTGTATACCTCGTCAACTACTTTAAAACCTGTACCAGATGTTACGAAAACTGTGTAATAATGTTTACTATAAAGTACTTAAATTAATACTGCTGAAAACTGCTTCTCTACCAAATCGCCAATGTGGTAAAATGAGAGTCGTATACAGCCTTGCTATAAAGTACTTATTAGAAATGATATTGTATACCAGTAGTTAACTTAATATTTAAATCCTAACCATGATTTAATTTCCAGATGTAAGTGGTGCGCTTCCTGATGCCTACAGTCCAGCATATGTAGAAGCTGCGTGGTATTCTTGGTGGGAAAAGCAGGGCTTCTTCAAGCCAGAGTATGGCGTAAGTATAACACTTCAGTATTTGCATACAGTTAACCCGTTGTCCCGTTCCCTTTGAGTTTCTGAAATCCCCCATAGGCTTTGTACATAACCCACCCGGTTCCCGTAGTCAAGGGGTTAAAGGGAACCAAAACCCCCAAATAATATTCTTATAAATGAAAGGTAGTTGTTTAGTTCTCCATTCCACCAACAAGTACAGAAAAATAGGTTTCCAGACTGTAATTTGAAAACTCGATCACCGTAATAAATTATGTGTTGATGGGTGTGCAGAAGAAGACTTGTCTATTTATTGTCTAGGCCATACACGTTCTAACCAAAGGCCCTTTAACTTTTGGTGATTGATTGCATTGTTTATTAGTTGCACAACCCTTTGCAAAATGTTGCACATCTATTTGATATCGAACAGCGGTACCAAAACATATAAGCCTGCGCTGTTCTTTGCGTGGGGCGGTCCCCTTAAAAGAAGTTGTGATATTTAAATCTCTTCCATCAGCACTAATATTTGGCGAATAATATATCAACAATCATTCCCATACAGAAAGAAACGTTCTTCAAACACTTTTTGCACATTTTGTACAAGTCACTAAGCCCCTTTAAGGTCATTGAAATTCATCAGCAGCCCTCCCCAGTGTCATTATAAGACAAAAGATAATAAATAGTGTTTTATTCAACTCATTGTAGATGTGTGACAGGGATGGCTAGGTACAAGCGTTGGTATAATTCTCCGTTGGCCTATTTATAATCATAATGATAATTTTTATCATTTTCTATCATTTTTTATAATTTTATCATTTTTTTATAATTTTTTATAATTTTTATAATTTTTATAATTTTTATCATAGTGATCATGTTTTAAACGTTTGTTTCATTTGTAGGGCAGGGACCTGAAGGACGTGAAGGCGGATGAGCTGTTCATGATTTGCATTCCACCTCCCAACGTGACGGGATCCCTGCATCTGGGCCATGCTCTCACCAATGCCGTAGAAGATGCCCTAACACGATGGTAAGCAGCACACACAGAACTACCGCTGTAGTGAAACGTTTATATACCGTATTTACCGGCGTAATCGCCGCATTCGCGTTAACGCCGCATGCCGACTTTGAGCATTGAAATTGAAAAAAAAAAGTGGGAGAATATTGCACTAGGAAAACTGGTGACAAAAAAGGCGGGAATTTAATGGTTTTCCAATTTTTTCTCCTCATCTTGATATATTTCTTTAACAATATTTACGAAAATATAGTTACAAAATATTCAGAATTACCTTAGTTTCGAGCAAAAATATATTTTTCCTGAATAGGAACGAGAACTCTAGCGCTACATGTATTACGAGATTTCCAGCACTTACGAGATTGTCAGCGCAGCTGGCTTACGCATGTACATGTACAAATATTTATGTACGTAAACGTTTGTACATCGAGTCAATCGCGTAGCTCGCGAGCACGCCTTAGCACGCCTACGCGGCGCTCTGCTGTCTTTGCCAAAACCATTTAGTGTACATTATCTTTATCATGCGATCATGCGCTGCATCCATTATAATAACGCACGTAGCTAGATCGATGGCAGGCAAGCGCGGCGCTGGCAGTGCATTTGTTTCGTAACTTTGAAGTTAAAAACATATCGGATTTAGCAAATATCGGCAAAAAAATATGAGAAACCATTCTAGGCCAGGGTAAACGTAGACAATTTGGCTAAATAATGTTTTATCACCCTATACAATACAGGGCAATACAACCAATAGTCCCACACCTGCTGAAATGTGTTGTTTTGAGGTCAGTCAAGAGTGAAAATTTGACTATCGCCGCGTATGCGCCGCACCCCAACTTTGCTTGGTTTTTTCGAGGAAAAAGTATGCGGCGATTACGCCGGTAAATAAGGTAACCGGTAACTGTCATGGGTAAACTGGGTAACCGTTCTGATAATCTTTGTAGCCATACAATCTGGGATTCATGAGGTCAAAGGTCAAGGTCACATGCAAAATTAGCTTGTAATTGTAAAAAACCTAAGAACTGAATGTCAGATTTCAATCAAACTTGGTACCTGAATGCACCTTATGGAGCCAATGTAGCCATACAATATCGGGGTCATGAGGTCAAAGTTCAAGGTCACATAATTCATATATGCAAAATAGTTTATAATTGTAACAACTCTAGAAATTAATGTCAGATTTCAATCACACCTGGTACCTAAATGTATCTTAGGGAGTCAATGTAGCAATACAATTTTGGGGTCATGAGGTCAAAGGTCAAGGTCAAAGGACTTATTATATACGCAAAAATGGAACGTAATTGTGATATACATGTATATCTCAAGATCTGGTTGATTAACTACCATCAAATTTGAGTTTACATAATGAATCCAGTGCATGTTAATTTGGGCTTGATATAAAAATCGCGTGATAGCAGAGGCATCATTTTCGTTATTTTGATACAATGTGCAGGAATCGAATGAAGGGGAAAGTGTGTCTGTGGAATCCCTGGTGTGATCATACAGGCATTGCAACGCAGGTTGTTGCGAGAAGAAGCTGTTGTGGGAGAAGAAAAGGTACTTTCCAGTTTGTTTTATTTAATTTATGACTATATATATATAATTCATCTGTTGATACAATGTGCAGGAATCGAATGAAGGGGAAAGTGTGTCTGTGGAATCCGGGGTGCGATCATGCAGGCATCGCAACGCAGGTTGTTGTTGAGAAGAAGCTGTGGCGGGAGAAGAAACTTACCCGACATGACCTGGGCAGAGAAAAGTTTGTAGACGAGGTCTGGAAGTGGAAGAATGAGTAAGTAATATTATGATATTAAAGGGATCTAGTGACATTGTCAATTTCCTCAAAACTTACTTGGAACAATAGCAGATCTAACATACCTCGAAGGGGCCAATCATCAAAGGCCTCCACCGCACAGCTCAAAACAAAAGGCCAAATTAATCAATGCAAATTCATGCAACCATCCATTGTACATTGGCAGCTTGGAAACATTATTATAATCATCACTTCTAGTCTAAAACGATTCATAAGGCACAAAAAACAGGAAAAAGAAGAAGACGAAGATCCATCGAGTTTGTATAATTTTCAAAAATGGGATCAGCTCACAAATGACGTCACTATTGATAGCAATTGCAAGAGATGCACACAATTTGGAACTAAGATCAATCTGTCATATCCTTTTCATTACTGTTTATAGAGTCCTGAGTTTGTTTTCATCATGCTTGGTATAATAAAAAAAAAAAATTATGCATGTTATTGAAAGGAAGAGAGTAATTTCATGTGGAAGAGTAACTGTTCAGCTATTGATCAACTTAGATGATATTTGTGATACATATTCTTCTGTTTGTCTGAATTTTGGTACTATTTATGTCAATTGGGTACAAACAGGAAAGGAGGCAGAATCTACGACCAGCTGCGCACACTGGGTTCCTCATTGGACTGGGATCGTGCCTGCTTCACCATGGACCCCAAGCTCTATGATGCTGTCCAGGAGGCCTTCATCCGCATGCACCAGGACGGCACCATCTACCGCAGCAACCGCCTCATCAACTGGTCATGCACCCTAAAGTCGGCCATTTCAGATATAGAGGTCAGGGCTTTTCTTTTCACCATCTAAAATTCCTTTTGAGTAACTGTTATTGCACTTGGTCTTTCGAGTAAATGCTAACAATGCTGTCCAAGAAGCCTTCATCCGCATGCACCAGGACAGCATCATATACCGCAGCAACCGCCTCATCAACTGGTCATGCACCCTCAAGTCAGCTATTTCAGATATTGAGCTCGGGGCTTTTCTTTTTACCATCTTTCCTTTGGAGTTACTATCATTCTTTTGAGTAACTATTATTGTACTTGGTCTTTAGCGTAAATGCTACAATGCTGTCTAGGAGGCCTTCATTATTATTATTGTATAAAAACTATACTTAAGTTGAGCACAGTCAAAGTTATTTTCTCTGTAAGAAATCCCCTATCCAGAGTGAAACAAATTATTTTGTTGCCATGGTATGGGAAGCATCTTGTTAATTCTTTTTATGGGCCGCCATGTATATGTGTATTAATTGTTTTCCTTTAATTTTGTTTCAGGTCGAGAAGAAAGAGCTGACTGGCAGGACCTTCCTTGCGGTTCCAGGCTACGAGAAGAAAGTGGAGTTTGGAGTCCTGGTTGAGTTTGCCTACAAAGTTGTAGACTCTGGTAAATTGTTTTTTATATTTTTGCTTTTCAAAATGTGACTGGATATAGCAAAACCCTGCACTTGTCGATAAAAATCTAAATTTTGATTTTCAAGCCATTAGAAAGGCCTTGTCACAAGCTTTAATTTGATGCCTTCTTTTAAAATATTGGACATTATTCGGCAAAGTATGATTGTTTCAATGTTAATACTAATATAAGTCTTTTACATACATTATGTGAACTTATAATACCCATTTCTCCAAAACATAAATATTGGACAATATTTGGCAAAGATATGATTGTTTCCATTTTACTAATATAAGTCTTCTACATACATTATGTGAACTTATAATGCCCATTTCTCCAAAAAATGAATTACTGACAAGTGCAGGGTTTAGCTAAATCCAGTCACAAATAGTTGGATGGGAAGTTATAAATCATTCTGATGGTCTCTGCTTACAAATAATCTTGTTTTGGGTAATATATTAGCAGAAAAATGCTGGCTTTAGAGAAACAATATATGTTACACTTTTATACAAAAGGCAATGTTTTTGTGTGTTACCTATATTTCTCTGGTGTGTGTTCTCCATTTATATACATTAATAATTAATTCTTTTATAGCACATTAGACCTTGTTGTAGCAACGAATCTTATAGAAACCATAATCTGATTATGTCATGCTGTGTTTTGTTTGTGTAAATAGATGAGGAGCTGGTCGTAGCAAAGACCCGTATAGAGACCATGTTAGGCGATACCGCTGTGTGTGTGCATCCTGCCGATGAGAGATACAAGCACCTCCACAACAAGCACATCATGCATCCAAATTTATTACCCATATTTCTATGGTGTGTGTTCTATTTAAAAATTTGATTATGTTATGTTGTGTTTTGTTTGTGTAAATAGATGAGGAGCTGGTCGTAGCGACGACCCGTATAGAGACCATGTTGGGTGATACTGCCGTGTGCGTGCATCCTGCCGATGAGAGATACAAGCACCTCTACAACAAGCAAATTTATTAATCAATTTTCTCTGGTGTGTGTATTATTTTTAATTTGATTATGTTATGTTTTGTTTATGTTTAGATGAGGAGCTTGTTGTAGCGACGACCCGTATAGAGACCATGTTGGGCGATACCGCTGTGTGCGTGCATCCCGCCGATGAGCGATACAAGCACCTCCACAACAAGCAAGTCATACATCCTTTCAGGGGCTGCTCGTTACCAATCCTCGCAGATGACTTTGTCGACATGGCGTTTGGCACAGGTATGATCATGGTGCTGCACATTTTGTCGAATTTTCAAAAAGCTTTGCCAACTTTCCCAATAATTGCATTGTCAAAACCAACCAAGTCATCTGGGTATTTTTCTACCGAGTCTTAAACCACCACTGGTTGATCACAGGTTCAAATCGCTCGTCTACAGTTCAACTTATTGCGCAAGACATTGTTAGGGCATCTTTCTTCTGGTAACGCATCCTTGTTCACTGTAACGTGATACTGCCTCCTCCAAGGCTTTTGTGTCATAAAACACTCCCAATTGTATGAATGTCAAATTATTGTAACTACCATGGTAGCAATGCTGCATGCTGCATGCTAATTGGCTGTTGACCTACTAATCAGGCAACAGCAACTATGGCTCTTTGAAGATGTTCATTTATTTCTATTGGGGACTCAAATTGGCGATGCACTCAGATAAGAAATTTATGGATATTTTAGCCATTTCTGAACCGATTTTGATCAAATAAAGTTTATTCTGTCATTAAAACTGTATGCTCTTTCAAATTTGACACTCAGTTTTTCATTATCTCACAACAAAAATTATTTTGTGTAGCGCCCTCTATACCAAAACTCAACTATCCCTTTAATAAACTGATTGTGTTATATGACCATACAGGTGCTGTGAAGATCACTCCAGCGCATGATCACACTGATTACGAGGTGGGCAAGCGACACAATCTGGAGTTCCTCACCCTGATCAACGGTGATGGTGTCATCACCGACATTGGAGGGCAGTTCAAGGTAATAATAATAATAGACAAGCATTTATATTATATGACTTATTTAATACGAGTCATTGATTGGCTCAACACAGTCACCTGATTGCCATAATATTTTGTTATATTACACGGCAGGTGTTGTATTACATGGCACGCGCTGCAAGAGAGATTGTATTATGACGTCACAATGACTTGTCAACATATCACTTCAAAATGCCACATTTTCTAATCGAGCTCAGAGAGGCTGAAAGTGTAAAAATGTTTTTACTTTTGTCATATAATATGACAGATGGGTCATTCCACGGGGTTGGAGAAACTGTGTCTCCTATCAACTGTAACAATATTTGCTCAAATGTTTTGCATAAAAGGCATAGCCAACTCTCTTCAGAAGTACTCAAGCTTCATGGTGAATCAATATTATGGAACCAAAGTTTATGTAATGTTATATGAATATGATGTCCATGGGCAATTCCACGCCAAAGTGGACATTTGACCAAAAATTTTACAAGCATTTTTATGATACAAATTTGGTATCAAATCAAAGCTTAAATTCTATATTTTTGGAATTCAATGAGAAAATTTTAGTTTTACATAATTTTAGTTGTTTTTTTATAATAACTTTATAACCATAATTGAACCCCACAAATTTGACATTTTTGTGAAAAAGTGTTTTGATCCTGTGTTTGTTTTATATTTCCCCAGGTAAGCCTAAAAACCATTATTCTGACTCCTGAGATATGACCATTTCGTAAAATAGTAAATTTGTATGATTTATTTGATTTGTTATGCTTCAATGACTTCCTATTTTCAGCCTATGAAAATGTCCTTCCGTTACCGAAAAATCAATATTTTTAATTTTGTGGCTCACAAAGTTGTTAGAGAGCAGACCAATCTTCAGTGCAAAGCAAGTTCAAGTAGGCCTTCCCATTGCTAACAATTGTATTACTCAGTGTTTCTTCGTTAATTAATAAATAACAAAAGAAAATGTCCTTCCGTTACCATACACATGGGAAAA
Organism: Echinarachnius parma; assembly: GCA_037951105.1. Classification (NCBI taxonomy): domain Eukaryota; kingdom Metazoa; phylum Echinodermata; class Echinoidea; order Clypeasteroida; family Echinarachniidae; genus Echinarachnius; species Echinarachnius parma. Next base: position 44,541 of record JBAMJV010006492.1, read on the forward strand.
GATGGACAAGGTACCTCATATTACATATTATGAAAAAATTGATGTTCAAAAATTGGTCTCTCATATATGAAAACCCAAAATAATGAGACAATACCTACAATGGCCAGCTATCAGTGGCGTAGCGTGGTCAGACTAGTAATTTTCTGTTTTTCAACCAATCAGATTTGTGCATTTAGAACATTTGATCTGGCTCACAATTGATTTTATCTCTTTCTGCAACAGGGCCCTTGTACCATGATGCCATTTGTCTGGATTTCTATTGTATGGGGATTAGTAGGTCTATTTAACTGTGGTGAGCCAGGGTGTGAATAGGCTCTGATCATGACTTTGAATAAGTCTTTTTTTATACAATACACCCCTATAGAATTCTTGGACATGGGTGTAGGTCTAAATAATTACATTTTACATGAAATTTGCAAACTAAAAACAAGGCTGTAGAAAAAACAAGAAATAATTTATCTCCAATTCTTTCATATGTTGTAGAAATTATATCAAGCCAAGATTTAAGCCAAAAGAATTCTCAAAATTATTTGATCCACGAGGTAAAACGGAAGGTCAAAATATAAGGTCAAAGGTTATCGTATCCAAACTTGCTCATGCATGAACACAAATGGCATAAATGGATTGCACATAACATCCCCAGTCCAATGACACCATTACAAAATAAATTGACCCAACGGTTAATGTACAATGGCCATTTGAAAAATGGTGCCCACGCCCATTTCTTACAAAACTCCCCCATACGAATCGACCATAGCGCCAAAACCATTGGGCGGATTGGGCTAAAACTGAAATATTTGCGCTTTTAAAGGTTGAAATATCATACATACCAAATATAAGCAAATTTGAAGGGGGCTGCGATGAAAATTTTCACTTTTTTAAAAGGTGATTTGACATGGAATGACCCTACTGTGTCATATCATACATTATAGTCCATTATGTTCTTCCGTTACCAAACATTGGTCCGCTTTGTGTGAAATAACTCAAATATCTGCGGACAAATTTTAATCAAAGAACAAGTAAATTCTTCTTAACACTTTAGAGAATGAAATGTGTACCCTTAAAATATTTTGTATTATTTAATATCACAGAGTTTTAGTTAAAACTGATTTGATAACAAAACCTTGTCCATTTTGGTGTCCTTCCGTTACCGACCTCATTTGTATGCATATTCAATAATGTGCGGAGATTAAAAAAAATAAAAAAATTATGGGACCTTAAAACTGTATGTTTTGGAAGTATTGTTATCAAAATAGACTATTCTAACAACACAAGTATTTAAAAATGTCTTTCTTAAAGTTGACAATTTGTGTCTGCGTGTCCTTCCGTTACCATGGATTGACCATGAATAAGAGCCATTGGAGCATGAAATATAGTAAGAAAAAAATAGAAATGTAAATGCTTGTGATGTCCATATGTTATCTATGATACAAACTCATTTTAGACCACAAAAGAGATGTTTCCTTCTCATAAATGGTCTTTAAATTTCAAAATTAATTTTATTGTACAATTCATATAGACTTTTCAGAGGTCCTTCCGTTACCGTCCTTCCGTTACCGAACACTGAAGTAATTAATTTCTCATAATTAATATACCAATGTAGATATTTTTCTTAAAAGATGGTGTTATACTCTGTGAACATAAGGAAATGGACTAGTAGCCAACTTAACATGATAAACCTCGTAACTTCACAGAGATTGGGTCATAACTAAAAAAATTGAAAATCCATGTCCATTTTGGCGTCCTTCCGTTACCGGCCACATTAGTGTCCATATCTAATTTACATAATGCGGTCAAAATTATAGAAATAGTGGAAATCAAAGGTGTCCCAACAAGGATCAAAGACATGCCATTTAGAATAAAAAATCAAAAGCAGGATCCTGGAATTATTTGATTGAAGTTCCAAAATTGTGTCTGAATGTCCTTCCGTTACCGTGGAATTGCCCCCATGTAACGGTGGTAAAAAGAGAAATGTGTATTAAGCAATGATTTTGAAGAAAAGCAACTGAAACAGGAACGATTCTGGTAGGGCACTACTATATAATATTAATTGCATACGAATCTTCAACAGATGATTTCATCTTCCATGTGTAGTAGAAGATCTCATACCACCATTACATGGACATCGTCATATTTTTTGCCCCAACCCCGTGGAATGACCCAGATGTTAAATTTGTGGTTGGGGAAATCATGGAATGTTCCCTTGGGAGAGGAACATTCTGTGATATTCCCTCCACCACTAGTTAACTCTATCTGTATAATATTGTGCTATCAATCCAGAAATTCTATTACGAGGCGCATCATACTGTACAGTATATTATTACCCCGACTGTAGCCGTGCTGCCTACAAGCAGGTGTGTCAAGCATTTCAAGGAATAAATTTATGCCAGGTACCCATTTACTACTACACCTTTGTTGAGATCTGCAATTGTGGATAAAGTGCCCTGCTTGAAGGACACGCTTGCCCCTCGTTTTGAAAGAAGAAGGCCTGAACCAATATATCATGACACTACCACAAGGTGCACACTTACCCAGGAACATCAGTGTGATTTAAAAGATATTTTATGATTGAAAAAGAGCAAAGAAAAATGGGATTCCAACGGGATTCGAACCCGAGACCTCCGGATTGCTAGACCGGTGCTCTTACCGACTGAGCTATAGAAAACCCTAGAACGGCGTTCGTCCCTGAAGATATTTTAATTACAATTTGCGTTATTCGAATTTGAACATATGACTGTTCTTTATATTGATTTATATGTGATCTCATTACAATTTGGATAACAGAGGTGATAGTAATTGCCCTATGTTTGTTCTGGTTTGTGTTTGCAGGGAATGAAGCGGTTCGATGCCAGGATTGCGGTTCTAGACGCCCTCAAAGAGAAGAGCTTGTACCGGGGCACTAAACCAAACCCCATGGTGGTGCCGACATGCAGGTAACTCATCGCACATAAATACATTGCTTATTGTTTATTAGATGCCAAGGGGATAATGATAATTGTGCGCCACGAGTGTCGAATGACAGATGTGTGCACGTTATTAATATATTGTTAAAAATAATATTATTATTATAATTTGTATGTGATCTTTGTTATTTTTGCTAGCTATGTTGTTTGTTGGTTAAATAAAGAAATTTCATTTCATTTTCTGCCCTTGTATGTATCGGCCGTTCCAAGGATATTCATATTGCAAGGCCTCTTACTATAATGAATATTATGATTATATTTATAATAATGATTATTATAATTATTATCATTTTATTATTGTTGTTATTATTGTTATCATTATTATTATTATCATTATTATTGTAATTATTATTATTATTATAAATATTATTATTATAAATATTATTATTATTTTTACTACAACTATTACTATAACTACTATTACTATCACTATTATTATTATCATAGCCGTTCCAAGGATATCGTGGAGCCTCTGTTGAAGTCGCAGTGGTTTGTTGACTGCCGTGACATGGCGAGACAAGCAGTGGAGTGTGTGGAGGATGGCTCGTTGAGGATCGTCCCTGAGATGCACAAGAAAACATGGTTCGCCTGGCTCAACAACATCAGGTGAGGAATCAAGCACACATTCGCAGAAAAATGAAAAAGAGCAAAACTCAAAATATGGTTTCTTTGGGATTCAAACCAGAGACCTCTGGAATTTATGTAGAAACCATTGTAGTCCTCGTGGAATGTACTGATAATAAGAAATAAATATCTGAAAATGTTGAATCATGAAGAGGAGGTCTGCAGAACTCAATTTAGCAAAAAATGTATTTAACGCCCTTCTCACTCTCACCCGACGATAATGTATTGTGTAAATTTGTTTTATTTGTTTGTAGAGACTGGTGTATCTCCAGACAGCTTTTTTTCTTTAACTTCTTACTTCTTTTTTTTTTTTTTTAATGAAACAAAGAGGAATAAATAAATGATATTTGGTATATAAATGTATTGTGTAAAATTCTTTGACATTTTAGAGACTGGTGCATCCCCAGGCAGCTTTTTTTTCTTCTGTAACTTCTTTAATACTTCTTTACTGTTAGTTTGATTAATTGTGTAAAATTTGTTTGACTTTTGTTTGTTTGTAGAGACTGGTGTATCTCCAGGCAACTGTGGTGGGGCCACCGGATCCCAGCATACTTTGTCACTGTGGATGATCCCAATATACCAGCAGGAGATGTAAGCATAACCATTCCACTTCTTCCCTTTAAAGGACAATGAAACCCAATCAAACTGTTGCTTTCACATACTTGAAGAGATTAGGAGGAATAATCTCTGAAAGTTAGAGCATAATCGTGCAAGAAACAAGAAAACTATGGCTCTTTGCAGATGTCCATTTATTCCTATGGGGAACTCAAATTGGCAACGCACTTTAATAAGTTTGTGGACTACTCCCCATATGTTTTGTACACAAATATTTACATTTGTACAGTTTTCTTCAAAGTCATACTTTTCCATTCCCCAAAATCATGATAAGTTGTGTATAAATGTATTCTACAAAACATATGTTGAGCTCAAACGAAGGGTAAACATATATTTTGAGAAAATTGAACAAAATTGAAGTTTTGTGTACAAAACATATGGGGAGTAGTCCACAACTTTGCCAGTGTGCGTTGCCAATTTGAGTCACTCGTAGAAATAAATGGCTATTTTCAAAGAGCCATAGTTTTCTTATTTCTTGACCGATTGTGCTCAAATTTTCAGGGACTATTCATCATATTTAGTGTCTGATAGTGCATGCAACAATTTTTCCGGATTTCATTGTCCTTTAATATCACAGTGAGAAGAATTAAAGGGATCTAAAATTATTGTCAAAAATTACTTAGAACTCTAGTGGTTCTATCATACCTGGTTGCATTTGTATTACCTATAGAAGCATGGAACAGATTTTGGTTTTCAAAAATTCTCTTTTCTTATAAAGATATTATACAACTAACGAATGGGCTTCTTGTGATAGTCAAATCTATTACCTCTGTGGGCTCAAAATGATTATTATCCGAAGCGTAGCTGAGGGTAATAGTCATTTTGAGCCCACCGAGGTAATAGATTGCCTATCACAATCAAGCACATTAGTTAGTTGTTTTATATCACTCATCAATATCACGGATTGTGTTCATCTTATAGCAAAATAAGTGAAAATCTCTTTAATATTTCATAAAATCGCTTGTAAATTTTGATATAAACATCAATCGACATTGATGAAGCCAGCCAGTATGAGCCTCCAGAACCATGGCGCATCTAATACGCTTAAAGTCATTGTTTATTTTGCGCATACAATCACAAAGACGCAAAACTGAGTGCGCACCAATGCGCTGGCAGTTGCGCACATACGCGATGAATGCGTGCTAGCGCTCCCTCGGATGTGCTTATTGGCTGCCTTGACGTTCTTCTTCCTTTGACCTAGATAGGTGTTAGTTTTTATTAACAAGGGCAATCGCGTGACTAGAACGTGTGTGCCATAGAGTACTGCACAAATTTGATTGCGTGTGCATTTTGCTAAAACACATGATCTATGGGACGAGCGCGTAACAAACTTTTAGTGTTAGTTTTTATTAACAAGCCCGGTCACGTGATTGCGCGGGGATTGCGCGTGTTGTCCAAAACTATCATTTGTCAAATTCAATGGTAAAACGATCTTATGAGGGATATAATTATGATTGAAGTGTTCAGATTTATGATTATCTACTGAATAATTATAACTGTACAAAGTCAGTGCAATTAGTAGGCAAAAAAAACATTTTGCATATTGCTTATTTCTTGGTCATATGACATTTATTTACCATGGAATTTTCACATATCACTCAGTGGACATATCAGATCACAATAAATCTGTTTATTATTATTACAATAATACAATTATTACCTGTGCTTTAGCCAGCTACCAAAATAAGGGACATTGATAACGGTTCAAGAAACATGAATACAAATGTAGTAATTTCCCTCTTTCTTTTGGCAGCCCAATGATAACAACTACTGGGTGTCTGCTCACTCAGAGGACATTGCTCGTGAGAAGGCTGCGGAACGCTTCAAAGTGCAGCCAGCACAAATCTCTCTCAAACAAGGTACTTCAAGTCTTGTATTCCTATATATTAGATGCACCCAAAATGACAAGGAACAGATATTTTATTACAGAACATGAAAAGAGTTTGGTATTCCAGACCTTGCTTATTCAAGTCCTAACTTTGTCTGCTAAATCTGAGGAGATTGCTCAGGAGAAGGTTGCGCAACGCTTCAAAGTGAAGCCAGCACAAATCTCTCTCAAACAAGGTACTTCAAGTCTTGTATTCCTATATATTAGATGCACCCAATATTACAAGGATATTACAGATATTTCAGACCATGTCGATAGTATGATAATCCAGATCTTGCTAAGGACTTGCAAGTCCTAACTTTGTCTGCTTAATCTGATGACATTGTTCGAGAGAAGGCTGCGCAACGCTTCAAAGTGCAGCCAGCAAAATCTCTCTCAAACAAGGTACTTCAAGTCTTATATTCCTATTCATTAGATGCACCCAACATTTCAGAAGTATGGTAATCTAGATGTTGCTAATTCAAGTTTTAAATTTGTTAACTTCTCTTTGCTCATTACTTCAGTATTAATATGAAAATATATGCAACAAAATGTTTTTAACTCTCCCCACCTCTTATATTCCAAAATGCAATAAAGTTGGCAGCCTAATTAACCAACACTGATTGACTATTTGAAAATACATAATTTCCTTTTCATTGCAGATGAGGATGTTCTGGACACATGGTTCTCTTCAGGGATCTTCCCATTCTCCATCTTCGGATGGCCCAATGAGGTATGGACTTTTATAGGTCTCAAAGTCAACACTGTCCTGCCATTGGCATACTGTTTTTACACATTATTATGTCACGTTCCTGGGCTTTATAACATCTTTATTAAGAATTACATATATTTGAATGTGAATTGTATTAAAATATTGATTGGAAGAATAATAAAGATAAATAAACAACTCACATAAGACAGACAGATTCATCCTCATGGGAATCCAAACCAGGAAGTCATCAGGTCTTTCCTTCAAACGTCTCACAATCAAGAAGGACTGCTACAAATAGCCTTTCTGACTGCAAACTTTGGCAGAATGGAATCTCTTACCAAATGATGCACATCAAGCCACATCATTGCAATTGTTTCAGGGACATTGAGTATTGGATAAATATGCTAGATTTCACCTGTAGGGCTCACCATGGACTCCCCAATCAGGCATGCACACACCCTATAACCACCACGTGCCTGCAACAGTAAGTCCATTGGGGAGTTTGTTTGCAGTATACAGAAGAAGAAGGAGAAGAAGTAGTAAATGTTTGTGTATGATGTATATTTTATGGTTGCTATTATGCATTTTATTGATATTTAATTAAATTGATACTTATGGATGTGATTAATATCGTTGCTTGTTGCCATTGTGCATCTATTGATGCTTTATACAGACAGTTGACCTGCAGGCGTTCTACCCAGGCACCCTGCTGGAGACGGGGCACGACATCCTCTTCTTCTGGGTCGCTAGGATGGTGATGATGAGTCTGAAGCTGAACGGCATCCTGCCCTTCCAGGAGGTCTACCTCCATGCCATGGTGCGGGACGCTCACGGCAGGAAGATGAGCAAGTCCCTCGGCAACGTAATCGACCCTGTTGACGTCATCAGAGGCATCTCATTGGAGGTGAGTGTGTAGAAAGTCCCTTGGCAATGTCATTGACTCCGTCGACGGGCATTTGATTTGAGGTGAATGTATAAAAAAAGCTTGGCCGACTGAAATATGTCAAGTCTATCAGCAATAGCAATGACTCCGTCTATGTCATCCAAGGAATTATTTTGGAGGTAAGTGTGTAAAAAATCACTCGGCAACGTCTTCAACCCTGTCGACGTCATCAGAGGCATCTCATTGGAGGTGAGTTTATAAAAAACTTTGTAGCCTGGAAGATGAGAAAGTTCCTCAGAAATATAATTGACTCTGTCGATGTCATCAGAGGCATCTCGTTGGAGGTGAGTGTTTAAGAAAGTCCCTAGGCAATGTCATTGACTCCGTCGACATCAGAGGTATTTCATTGGAGGTGAGTGTATGCAGTGCGTGAAATAAGCACAGGCCTGCTGGCCAAGAGCCACTAAAAATTAGCTTCTAATTATCTAAATGTAATTAAAGGGATCTAGTAACTTTGTTGACATGTGCAAAAAGTGATGGGTGGTTGATACAATGTATATTGTTATTATCTGATATGTCCACTGGGTGTTGTGTGAAAATTTCAAGTTAAATGGACGTTATATGGCCAAGTAATGAGCAAAAAAGCAAAGTGATATTCACCAACTCATTGCACTCACTTTGTACATGGTTTTGATGATCCAGTGCGTGAAATAAGCACAGGCCTGCTGGCCAAGAGCCACAGTGGATTATTCAACATCTGAACACTTCAATCGTACATATCTTTTTAACGAAAGAGAAATTTGAAAAACCGAAACCTGTCCCATGATTTTATTGTTAATACGAATACAACAAGGTATGAGGGAACCGCTAGAATTCCAATTGGATTTTGAGGATTTGGACAATGTAAGGCCCTTTAATATGTGGGTACTATGTAGTGTAAGTTAGTATTGTATTTTCTAAAGGAACTTCCTACTAGGATCATAATAGGAAATGTACTTGCCAACTAAAGACTTGTCATATATTATTCCTTGAGAAGGATTGAGATGCTAACAGTATATACATTTTCAGGCTTGTAGCTGTTGCTCTTTATTACATACATCTTGCAGTGATTGAACCCACTGGCCCGGGGCCACAACAAAATTAGCTTTGGGTCACCAAATTTCATTGATGCTTAAAGGACAATGAAACTCAGACAATTCATTGTTTGTACTTTAACACACTAAAAAGGATAAATAGTCTCTGAAAGTTTGAGCACGATCGGTCGAGAAATAAGAAAGCTATGGCTCTTTGGAAAATTACATTTATTTACCAGTGACTCAAATTGGCAACACATTCTTCTAAAGTTGTGGACAACTCCTCTAGAATTTGAAAAATAGTGTTTTTACTTGGCAAACTGGGCCACAAAGAAATAAGGTTGATTTTTAGCATTGCATTTATGAAAGTGATTTTCAACAAATATGATTGTTATTTTGTTTTGAAGGATCTGCACAAAATCCTTGAACAAGGCAACCTCGATCCGCGTGAGGTGGAGAAAGCCAAGAAGGGACAGACGGAGGACTACCCCAATGGCATACCAGAGTGTGGCACAGATGCTCTCAGGTTTGCTCTCTGCGCTTACACAGCTCAAGGTAACTAACTTAATCACAAAAAGTTGAATAATATTAGTAATATGTCAATTTATATGTAGCACTTTATCACCAATGTCTTAAAGTGTTCAGAGCATTATCACTTTGGCTTTAGCTGAGCTGCCAAGGTAGGGCACTCAAGGAATACCCATATAATACCCATATAATACACCTGGGTTGAGAGCAGCAAATGTGGATAGATTGCCTTGCTAGTTTATAACAGAAAGTCACCATAATGTGGACATGGTAAGGCAAGATCGGTAGAGTGCGCGCTCTCCAATCAGTAGGACCCCAAGTTCGAACCCGGTGTATGCACATGTATTTGTCCTTCAGCAAGACAATTTATCCACTATTGCTGCTCTCTACCCAATATGTGTGGACAAATTGCCCTTCATCAGCATCATCCTCATTATCATCATCACTATCACCATCACCATAATCATCTTCTTCATCATCGTCATTGTCATCATCTACATAGTCATCATCATCACCACCATCACCATCACCATCACCTTTCAAAAAGTTTTTTATTTATGTACGACGGCTAAACCTCCTTTGCTTGCTTTTGAAGGCCATTATATCAACCTTGATGTGCTTTTCTAAACTCTAGTTGGAACTTTCTCATCAAAGTTTATAATTTATGCAAGACAGCTAAACCCCCTTTGCTTGCTTTTGAAGGCCATGATATCAACCATGATGTGCCCTGTGTGCAGGAACTTTTCTTAACTTTAGTGGAAGCTTTCACAAAGTTTATAATTCATGCGAGATGATACACCTCTAACCCTAATCCACCCTCTCCTCGCAATACCAACAGTCCTTTCCAGGACTATCCCAACAGTCCTTTTTAGGACTCTCCTAGAAAGAATACCAACAGTCCTTTTCAGGACTATCCCACCAGTCCTTTCTAGGACTATTCCGCCAGTCCTTTCTAGGACTACCAACAGTCCTTTCTAGGACTACCAACAGTTCTTTTTAGGACTCTTCTAGAAAGAATACCAACAGTCCTTTTCAGGACTACACCAACAGTCCTTTTTTCAGGACTACACCAACAGTCCTTTCTAGGACTACCAACAGTCCTTTCTAGGACTACCATAGTCCTTTTCAGGACTCACCAATCCACCCCCTCTCACATGGTGCAACCGCAAACCACACGTATTATATACCACCATGGAAACCGATACTTACAAGCAACATTTGATACACCTCTTGTATGCAGGATTAATTGCAGTGTGTATTACTATCTGTTGACCGGGTTAAAGATAATAGCGCCTCAAGGCTTTATTGCAATTTGCACTATTATCATTATAATTTGCATGTGCATTTTGCAGGTCGTGATATCAACCTTGATGTGCTCCGCGTGCAGGGTTACCGGTTCTTCTGCAACAAGATGTGGAACGCAACCAAGTTTGCCATGATGGTTCTGGGTGATAACTTCGCACCGAGTGCAGAGTTCAAGGTAAATCAATGTATGCAATGTATCTCACTTCGACATGGAAATTATCTATTAAAAACAAGATAAAAGTGTACCGAAGGGTTAGGGTTAACTTTTTGAAAATGCTCCAAATTAAACGTCCACCTTAACGGGAAACCTAAATACATCATCCATCAGTTGGCTGATATGGTGTGTGGCCCGAAGATAAAGATAGACATCATATTTTTTTTTTGGGGGGGGGGGGGAGGGGACTATTATGGGGTTCATGCTATTCATGTAGCAATATTCAAAATAATCACAGGCCTGCTCCGCTGGCCCGGGGCCAATTAAAAACTAACTTTGGGCCAACATATTTTATGGATGCTTAATTCCACTGGCCCAAATGGGCCACCAGATGTAACCCAAAATTTGTAATGTTATTGTTTGTTTTTGTTTTTGGGGGCCACCAGATTCAGGTTTCTGGCCACTTGAATGTGAAGAAAATTAGTTTTTACCTGCCTGACTGGGCCACAAGGCAAACAAGTACATTCCTAGCATTATATGAATTATACTCAAGAGTAATATGACCTTTTTCTATGTTTGTGCAGTTGTCTGGCGCTGTCAGAGACACTGATGGACAAAAAAGTTCATTCCTAGCATTACATGAATTATACGCAAGCGTAATAATGACCTTTTTCTATGTCTGTGCAGTTGTCGGGGGCAGAGACGCCGATGGACATGTGGCTCCTGAGCAGACTGTCGCTGTCTGTAAAGGCTTGTGAGGATGGCTGGCCTGCCTACGACTTCCCTGGTGTCACTACTGCCATTTACGCATTCTGGCTCTACGACCTGTGTGACGTCTACCTGGTAAGAGCTCATTATTGTATTTGCTGGTGTATTAACCGCCCATTCTTTCAGGAAGAATCTGCAAAAAGGGGGGAGCGGTTAATACACTGAGATAGCAACAAATATTCATGAAAACGGCTATAATAACACATGCTTTTTTGCATGAGAAAGTGTGATCGGACTATCTGTCTGTATGTTGTCCACCTCTTTGAAATAGTACTATGTAACTTGTTGTTTTGTTTATTGTTTTGTCTTGTTTACCTAAAGTAAGCGATTAAAGGGACTTAATCCCTTAGCTGCGATTAAAGGGACTTAGTAACATTGTCCAAATCCTCAAAATAAAATTTTAATTTTTCCTTATACCTTGTTGTATTCGTATTAACAATAAAATCATGGGACAGGTTTCGGTTTTTCAAATTTCCCTTTCGTTAGAAAGATATGTATGATTGAAGTATTCAGATAAGAAAAACTCCGGGCGAGTTTTTCTTCCGTGTACAAAGTGAGTGCAGTGAGTTACTGAATATCACTTTGCATTTTCGCTCATTACTTGGCCATACAATGTCCATTTGACTTGAAATGTTCACACAATACCCTGTGGACATATGAGACAACAATATACATTGCATCAACCATTCATCACTTTATGCACATGTCAACAAAGTTACTAGATCCCTTTAAATTGCAAGTCAGAACATGTGACTAAATGCACTAATCTGATTGGTTGAAATGTGGATATTTTTGGACTTGAACTTGACAATCGATTGCAACGGGGCCGTGACTGGGCTAATCACAGAAAGGGATGGACATTGATTTCCCTGCCGTTTGTACCAGGAATACTCCAAGCCATACCTGCAGACCCCCGAGGCTCCTCAGCTAGGTGTGAAGTTACTGATCTGTGGCTGATCAGTCCTGCCATGCCCTTCATCTTGGAGGATCTAGTAACTTTATCACAAACCTATTAATCACAGAGAGTGATTTTCATTATTTTATTTCCCTGCCATTTTGTACCAGGAATACTCCAAGCCATACTTGCCATACCTCAGTTAGGTGTGAAGATACTAATCTGTGGCTCATCAACCCTTCATCTCGGATCTAGTAACATTCTTGCTCCCCTAGGTCGATCACAATACACATGGTTTGACTGTATCACACACTCATTAATAACAAAGAGAGATAAACATTGTTTGATTTCCCTGCCGTTTGTTCCAGGAATACTCCAAGCCATACCTGCAGACCACCGAGGCTCCTCAACTAGGTGTGAAGATACTGATCTGTGGCTAATCAGTCCTGCCATGCCCTTCATCTTGGAGGATCTAGTAACTTTGTTGTTATACATATGCACTTTTCTTGCTCCCTTAGGGTGATCACAATACACATGGTTTGACTGTATCACAAACCCATTAATCACAGAGAGAGATTGTCATTGTTTGATTTCCCTGCCGTTTGTTCCAGGAATACTCGAAGCCATACTTGCAGACCCCCGAGGCTCCTCAGCTCCTCAGCTAGGTGTGAAGATACTGATCTGTGGCTGATCAGTCCTGCCATGCCCTTCATCTTGGAGGATCTAGTAACTTTGTTGATATGTGCACTTTTCTTGCTTCCCTTGGGGTGATCACAATACACAGGGTTTGACTGTATCACTTGCACATTAATAATAAAGAGTGGTTAACATTGTTTTATTTCCCTGCCGTTCGTCCCAGGAATACTCCAAGCCATATCTGCAGACCCCCGAGGCTCCTCAGCTAGGTGTGCTAATCAGTCCTGCCATGCCCTTCATCTTGGAGGATCTAGTAACTTTGTTGATATGTGCACTTTTCTTGTTCCCGTAGGTTGGTCACAATACACAGGGTGTGACTGTATCACACATTCATTAATAACCCTGCCGTTTTTTTTACCAGGAATACTCCAAGCCATACCTGCAGACCCCTGAAGCTCCTCAGCTAGGTGTGATCAGAGAAATCCTGCACCTCTGTCTGGACACCGGTCTACGCCTCATCAGCCCCTTCATGCCCTTTATCTCAGAGGTGCTAGTAACTTTTCTTGCTCCCTTAGGGTCTGACTGTATCACTTCCATGTTAATAACAGAGAGTGATTGTCATTGTTTGATTTCCCTGTCGTTCGTCCCAGGAATACTCCAAGCCATACTTGCAGACCCCCGAGGCTCCTCAGCTAGGTGTGATCAGAGAAATCCTGCACCTCTGCCTGGACACCGGCCTGCGTCTCATCAGCCCCTTCATGCCCTTCATCTCGGAGGAACTCTTCCAACGGTTGCCAAAGAGGGCAGCACAAAACCCTCCCAGCATCTGTGTAACTCCTTACCCCGTCACAGCCGACGTGAGTCTCTTCATTATTTATATTTAATATTTGGTGTTGTGGGTGGTGGTTATTCATTGTCCAGTTTAATCCTCAAGTAAAGTTCTCATGGAGGTTTTGCTATTTATGATAGATTTTACTTTTTTAGAAGACTATTCATTACTTTTTCAGTTTTGATGGAGTTTTTAAATGAATCATACAATGTATATTATTTGTCCATTTTAACTAAAGTAAGACCAAGTATAATATGAGCTAGATTTGTTGTTTGCTTACTTTTTAGTTCTTGGAAACTTTCTTTTGTAATATGCTTACATGAAATTGTTATTCATTATGATGTATAATTGTGCTGATTTGAATGTTGTGCTCTCTTGCAGTATCCATGGCGTGATGAGACACTGGACAAAAGTGTTGAGTTTGTGCAGAGCATCATCAACAAGGCAAGATCCTTGCGCTCAGATTATCAACTGACCAAGCAAAAGGCTGACTGTAAGTAGCTACACCTAACTTTTTCTGCTGTATTGCTTAAAAGGATCTAGTAACTTTGTTGACATGTGCGAAAACATTATTTTTGCAAAAAATAGCTCTAAATCGTGATATTTCAATTATTGGTTGACAGATTGCCATCAAACTTGGTACATGTACATGTATGTATTTTGAGAAGCCAATGAACTGATTAGATTTAAAGGGTCACTAGGTCATATCTATCTGTTAGTCGCATATTCACCATCCATATATGAAAAGCTGTGATATTTATAAAATCATGTGAATACTGGTGCTTATGTAGTTTGTTTGATCGTGTTGCCTCTGACAGTGTACCTCAAGTGTTCAGACCAAGACGTGGCCACGCTGCTGACTCCTTTCACAGAGACTGTCCAGACACTGACGACCTCATCTAATGTCCACCTACTGGTCACTGACTCACCACCCAATGGCTGTGCGATGGCAACTGTCTCGGACAAATGTGAAGTTCACCTAGTCCTCAAGGTTCGTTTTAGGCCAATTTCGGTCAAAGATTATCTTTAAAACTTATGAAGAGATTAAAGGGTTAGTTCAGTTTTGGTTCAGAGAAATAATTTTGTTGTTCTGCCATTAAAGCGTCATTGAATTATAACTGTTAATTTCTAATGATAACTTGCAAGTTTTAGTTCTGTTTGACCGGAACTGTATCATCCATTTAATTGCATATTAAAGTGGTAACTCATTATAAAGAGCTCTGCTATAACAAATCCATCTTATGACCAGGTAATTTTGCTGGTCTCGGCTCTTTATATTCTTTTTTGTTTGTTTACCCTTATATAAAGAGATACCTGATATAACAAGGTAATTTTCATGATGTGATTTTTATGCTATTAGAAAGAGCTCATCACAAGCTTTCATTTGATGCTTAGTTCGTAAAAAAAAAATTAGTCAATAATTAGCAAAGATATGTTGTTTCAATTTTACAAACATACGTCTTGCACACATATGAACTTAAAATACCCATTTCTGCTTTGCCAACAGGTGAAGAGTTTTGCTATATATGCAGTCACATTTACTTTCAAGAATTAGTTGAAAACACATATGGATTCATGCCAGATAGAATTATTGTCTAACTGTGTTGTTATTCATCTATTGTAGGGTCTGGTTGATCCCAGCAAGGAGCTGGCCAAGCTGGAGCAGCGCCATGGCAACTTGATGAGTCAACAGGACAAGCTCCAGAAGGCTATGGAGGTCGAGGGCTACCAGACCAAGGTGCCTGATAACGTCCAGCAAGCAAACTCAGAGAAGGTCAGTGATAGTCAAACAAATACATATACAGTCAAACCTGTCTATAAAGACCACCTTTGGGAAACAAGAAAAGTGGCCACTGTAGGCAGGGGATCACTTTTGGTGGCCACTATAGGCAGGTTGGCTGCTATAGACAGGTGGCAGCGAAGACAGGTTTGACTGTACATTTGCCGTCAAACCTGTCTATGAAGACCACCCAAAGGAGACAGAAAATGTGGTCTTTATCAGCAGGTGGTCTCTATAGACAGGTTCATTTACATGTAAACTGCTTCCTAATGAGTTGAGATCAGTGGTCCTTCTAGACAGGTGGTCTTTACATACACGAAGTCGTTAGAGCTGGTTTGAGTGTACTTGGTGTGGAATAAAAGTCTAGTCAATTTTTATTGTAAATAATTACAAAATGTATAGCAATGGTTATTCTTTTGTTATGTAGTAGAGTTTATAGTATATGGGCAATATAAGGGTACATTATTATTAGTAGTAGTAATAGTAGTAGTATTAATATTATTCTTTGATATTAATGTTCTTATTCATTTTCTTTTGTGCCAACAGCTCACCAGGATTACCAATGAGGTTTCAACTATAGAAGAAGCTATAAGGATGTTCAAATCACTATCAACATCTTAACTCATCACCCACTCTTCCACGACAGCCCCTAGCAGCATTCATTCTTCTTGCGTCTAACATTGCAATGCTTACCGGGATAACCAAGGAGGTCTCAACTATAGAAGAAGCTATGAGGATGTTTAAATCACTATCAACATCTTAGCTCATCACCCCCTCTTCCGTGCCAGCTCCTAGTAGCATTCATTCTTCTTGCGGGATCTAACATTGCAATGCTCGCCAGGGTAACCAAGGAGGTTGCAACTATAGAAGAAGCTATAAGGATGTTTAAATCACTATCAACATCTTAGCTCATCGCCAATGAGGTTGCAACTATAGTCATTCTTCTTGTGTCTAACATTGCAATGCATACACTACATTCACTATAAACTATGTTGTCGTTTTTATGTGAATGTAAAACGTGAGGCTGTGGAAAAATCTGCCTTGAAATCAGGTACTGGTGATGACATTTAATTCAGGAGATTATAGAATTATGGCCACGACTTAATGTATATTCCAGTAAATACTGCATGCTAATTCTCCTTTCTGGAACATAATTCAAATCTAGAATTGCTACCATGTCACTTGCCATGCAGGAGGGTGTTTATCAAAGATTCTAAGTTGAACTTAACCGTAAGTTGGACCGAACAATTATGGAAAGCCATTAGTTTAATTGTAAAATCGTTGAAACAGTTTTTTTTTTAAGGCGTACATTTTGGTAAGAATCAGTAATATGTGTTATTATCAAGGATCATTGAAATTATTCATATAAATTTTTGTTAAGAGACTAAAATTCTTGCATTTGTTGCTTTTGAATATGTTGTATTCCAAGGCAACAAATGGCCTACCATAATTTAAGTTCAACTTAGTTTATTTGTGAAGCACCACCCTGGAATGTAATGTACCGTATTTGTCGGTGTATTAACTGCTCCGGTGTATTAACCGCACCCCCTAAAAAAAAAAAAAAAAAAAAAGTGCATTTAATATGGTCGTGTATTAACCGCACCCCCTTTTTTTTTTTTTTTTTTGTTGAAAAAAGGTGCGGGTAATACACCGACAAATACGGTATTCTTTTTACTTGGATATGATGAATAAATGTGCTCCCTCTCTTCAACACTGTACTGCTCAAGCCAATTGCACACCAGTGCTAAAGTCATTTGCTTGTTTTAGACTCTGTATTCCTGTATCAACATTACATTGATTACGATTTGAAGAAAAGGAAACACAAAATGCTGCAAGTATATGTACTGGATTTAATTGTTTACTGCAAAAACATGACAGAACTTTAATGGTTGTTTACACAAAATTATGACCCTCTTTTATACAGGGTTGAAATTGAGCACAAACATGTGCTGACTTGAATTGTACATAAACCTGGGGTAATTATTATATTCCTGCTACCTTAGCGCTTTAAAAAGAGAGACTTGTATTAAGCGCTAGATAAATGTGACCTATTATTTTTGTATTTATGTTACATTAGTGCAAACTCAGCAGAGTGATTTAAGTCTTTGTGCACTTATTAGATAATGTACATGTATATGTAGTGTTTGATATGTGCATGTGGCTGTGTATTATCACTACATTATGTGCATATATAGTTTATATAATCTTGGCGACTGAATGAAGAATTTAAATGAATAACGTTTCATTTGGCAAACTGTATGCTCTTTTTGAGATTGCCTTGTCTTGTTCTCTTATGGGCCAACGCAAGTCAGTTCCCATTTCAAATCATTTCCAGCATAAGTTCTTTACTTGAAATAACCGCTCCTTCATAACTTCTGTGTTGAAACAAAAGTTAAAGTAAAATATCATTTGTTCAGAAGCTCTTTTGCTATTCTTGAAATAAGTTTGCATTTTAAACTTCACCCTTGAAATCTAAGTTGCAAAAAATAAATTCAGGTGTGTGGTTTGAAAGATAGTAAACAAATTCAAAAGTGCAATGTAATGGTTTTGCAAAACACATAAATATGAACTGATCCTGAGCCTAAAATTCAATTTCTTGCATCAAATTCTAAGTTCATATCTAAATAGAGACATGGATTCACTTAATTTATTTTGCATTTATTGTGTCAATTTCTGGTTGAAATACATAAAAGTGAACTGATCATGACAAATTTGAACAGCATAATTTCTTAGGCATTCAAGTGTTTTCATATGCTTATACTTTATATATAAGCTCATCATACTATAGATACATTATTTTATAACATCATAACTTTGTTTTGTGCAATTCTATACTGTTTAAGCTTGGATAATCTTGGTGCAAAATACTGCTGAAAACTGCTTTCGTATACATTATAATTACGTCCCCAAGCTACTGTATAAGCTGGGATAATCAAACAAGGGGGGTGTTCACAAAGATCCTAAGTTGATCTTAGCACTAAGATGGTCTTAAATATTATGGAAAGCCATTAGTGTCTTGAAACAGTTTTTATAAAAGTTATGTTGAAATGTATAAAATGTTGATTCAAATCATATATATTTTCTAATTATCAAAGAGATTCATAATCTTCACATAAAATTCATGAAATCTCTTTGATAATTAGAAAATATATATGATTTGAATCAACATTTTATGTATTTCAACATAACTACAAAAATGTTTCAAGACACTAATGGCTTTCCATAATATTTAAGACCATCTTAGTGCTAAGATCAACTTAGGATCTTTGTGAAACACCCCCAAGGTCTTTGTTCCTGATCCAGACGAGTAGAATAACACATCACGGTTTATGCATGTTTTGTGCCTATAGAATTGCTCATTCGAGTTCTGTTTCCTCCTTCTTTTTCTTTTATTTAAATGGTGATATGGGTTTTTTCTTTTCTTTTCTTCGTTTGGAAAATGTACCTTAGTAAAATGGTATGCAGCTTCTTTTCATGTAATGTATCATTCATGAACAATATGGAATTCCACTGTGGACACATTTTAATATGTCAGCTTATTCATATTATGGTTGTATTTCATTCAGAAATATAGTTTTGAGTGGTATATGTATTCAGTTTAAACTATATTTAAAGGATTATGTATTTTGTCACTTTCTGTGCCTTTTTTTTTGTTTCCTGTGATTAAGTAATAGATGCATGAATCTGTTCATTTCCTTTGTCATGTACTTTATTACAGAGTAATACAGAAGATGTGAACAATGTGCTTGTTTGTCATTTTGGAGACATTCATTGTCTTACCAATCTAGTAACCATTCATTCATAGTACGTTTTCTTTGTCATGTACTTACAGAGTAATAAAGAATATGTAAACAATGTGATTGTTTTGTCATTTTCAATTTAATAAAAGGTTTATTCTCGACATTCTCGCAGCCAAAGCTGAATTACATAGTCATACTCATGTTCCAAGTGAAATACACAGTAATAGTTTTAACCAAATCTATTCCTCTGTTATTTTGGAGACATTGATTGTCTTACCAAACTAGAAACCAATTATTCATTATAAATAAAATATGATATGTAATCACCAGCTACCAAGTCATCTGGACAGTTCATTTTCTGTTTTTATTTTGTACAGTGAAACCTCATTATAATGAGCACCTTTGGCCTATTGAATTTACCCTGAAATGTCAGATATCTTGTTTTATCAGGGCTTAAAAGCAATAAATTACATGGAACCTAGACCTGCAAAGGAAATACAAATTAGTGTGACATCATCAAAAACCTATTTTTAGAATTTCCAAATTTGAACTTTATTTTCCAAAAGAACATAACAAATTATGTCCAAATGTTGAAAATCAATTGGCTGAGATATGCCTTTCCGAATTAGTTTATTTCAGTAGGACATCACTGTTATTTTGCTGTTACAAACCAGAGCAAAATAACAGTGATTTCCTATTGAAATCTATTTATTTGGATGGTCATATCTCGGCCAATACGTCACATATTCAATTGATTTTCTATTGAAATCTATTTATTTGGATGGTCATTATTATCTCAGCCAATACGTCACATATTCAATTGATTTTCAACCTTTGGGCATTTTTTAAAAGCTTTTTCAGAAAAAGAAGTTCAAATTGAGAAATTCTGAAAATAGGTTTTTATGATGTAACAGCTTCGGTACTCTATATCTGGTACCTTGTAATAACAGCTCATTATAAAGAGGTTCCACTGTAGTTAAACTGATATAATTGCTCATTCATTATTGACATGTAAAATCCACGATAAAACTAAGCAACATTCAACAGTTCCTCGGACACAGTTAGTTTAAACTGAAATGTTCACACTCACTTTTTGCAAGGTAGATATGGGCCCCCGTAGAAAAAAATTCAACCAATTGTAAGTTACAATTAATTGTAATCGATTGTATAGATCTCTTTCTTTCTGATGGAGAAATAGATCCGCGCATAAAAGGTGTACTTATTTTCAGAAGGATCACTTTCATAACTTAAAGGGATAGTTGAGTTTTGGTATAGAGGGCGCTACACAAAATAATTTTTTGTGAGATAATGAAAAATTGAGTGTCAAACTTGAAAGAGAATACAATTTTAATGACAGAATAAACTTTATTTGATCAAAATTGGTTCAGAAATGGCTGAAATATCCATAAACATAGCCATTTGTAATAATTGTGGGGCCCCACAATTATTCAGTAATTTTGAACCAGCCACAAAATATAAAAAAATACTTCCTCTTTTCAAAAATCAGAGTACAAAAGAGGTTTTTAAATAGTTGTTGATTATCAGTCTCCATCTAACCCCTATTTCAACAAAAAATCACATGCACAATATTTTATTTTAAATGGTTGAAACAAGTTACTTTTTAAAGAGCGCCCTCTTGAGTTTTAACGGCTCTTTAAAAAAAATGATAACAGGCTTTTTATTTAGTCATTTGTAATTTTGTATTCCTTTCGAACATGGTGGAGTTATAACTATTAGTTTGTAATGTTATTGTGTAGGTTTTGGTTACTAAAGCTCAGCCTGAATACCAAAACTGAACTACCCCTTTAAACCATATAGTAAAATGACATCAGCATGGTATGAGGTATAAATTGATAGCATAATTTATTATTTACAGAAAGAACCTAAATTGTTTACAGTTTAGAATTGAATTCAACAGTATATAACCCTTGCTGATTTGTTTGAGCGCAGATCGCCACGTATAAATATTGAGAGCTCTACACGTCAAACGGCACATACAGCACTGTGGCAAACTGCGGCAGATGTGTCACGGGGGGGGGGGGGGGGGGGGTTCACTCAAAAGTGCTACCCATCCGTGTCCGACAACCTCTAAAATGGACCCTAACGTCGAAAACTTGTGCACCTGAAAAAAGTACCCTTTTGATGGGTTTTTTTCTAATGAGTGCTGAAAACGGACTCTTTTTCAAGAAAAATGTCGACGACGCCGTATAGCTAAAGACTCGTGCAACTGAAAAAGGTACCCTTTTCTGGTTTTGTCTTATAATGAGTGCTGAAAACCACCCCTTTTTAAGGAAAACGTCGCCGACGCCGTGAAGCTGAAAATGATACAATTTCGACGCTTTTTTGGACGCGGGTGTGTAGCCAGTCATGTTGGGAGTAGCCTTTAGTCAAGGCTCTATATGGCTTGGAGATTCTATATGCGATCGCGAGCTAGCTAGCTGTGAGAGAGCTAAATACTAGTAAACTGGCTGCCCCGCTCAAACTCAGCCTTTCGCGGTTTAATACAGTACCGGTTGTAGAACCTGCCAGACAGCACGATGCCTATCGGATAGGCTATGTTGGGAGTGACCCCCCCCCCCCCCCCCCCCGGGATACAGCCATACACACGTACACTTTGTATAGTCTATATTTACATGATTACAATTTTATCGCGGTGATGCCCACTTTTCATTAATTCATCTTATACTTGTTTTGCTTTGTAATGATAATTGATTAAACACAACTATACGTCTTTTCATATACTATATCTTTTAAACATTAGATAAAGAAACTAACACGAAGTATATAATATAAATTGTTTGTATATTATGCAAACACATCGATGCCGTCATAACAAGGTTCGTCGTGAGATACAAACGCGAAAGGGGTAGTGTCCGACATCGAAACGCAAGCCCCCCCCCCCCCCCCCCCCCCACCCCCCCCCCCCCCCGCACGCCCCCACTGGAGGGACCGCATGCGTGTTCCATATAAATCTCCGGTAAAGGGGTACTTTTCGCGCGACAAAGTCCGCCCGAGAATTGTAATTTTAATAAAGGGGGTGTATTTGACTTTTCACCCGGAGATTTATTTTTTTTTCTTTCTTTCTCTCTCTCTCTTTGGACTCCTTAGGGGGTTATAAACTTTCTTTGTTTACATTATTTGAAAATCATAGAAAAAATTGATCAAATCCCGGGATCGAATTCCTGAAATTCCTGCTAGCTCACCTGAGATAGGGGGGTACATTGAGCAGTGTTCCGGATTTAGGGGGGGGGGGGGGGGGTCTCCAAGGCAGGAAAAGCCTGCGAAAAGCCCGCGAAACGGGGGTTCAGAAATGTTGGCAGTCCTGAGATAGGGGGTGCTTTCAAAGGGAGGGAACGAGCATACGCGTACCCTAATATTACTGAGTCGGGGGGGGGGGGGGGGCGGGGGGCGGGCAAGCCCCCTCCGTGGTGACGGGTTTTATTTAAAACAGAGAGGTGGGATGACATCTCTGTTTAAAAGAAGCAAAAACGCTGGGGATTATTCAATGAGGCGTGGGCATTCACGGTGAACGTCGGTGTCCCGTCGTAGTCGGCGATCTCGATGATAGCGTTGTTGTGTTTCTCCGAGAAGTAAACGATGCCGTTGTAGAAGCGAATGCCGTACGGGACATACCCCGTCAGGCCAAACCAGGATCCAGTAATCGCAATCATGGTGATCGTGCTTGTCGTCAGGTCGTAGTACCCGAGTTCCTGCCTTCCGGGGTCGGCAAAAAAACAGGCGCTGACCTATATAGAACAAAGTTAATTTGATACGATATTAATACCAATAGACCAATAGTGCATGGTTTGGAGTTGAATATATACACCGATACAGTTTGAATTTCTTGAGTGCATTATAAATATTGCATCGCAGCTGTATATATACTCGGGTCTTTTGACACTATGGGTTCCACATGATGATCACTCCGTAGAAATACATGTATCAGATTTTTTTTTTTGCTGGATTGGAGTAACGGGCAACCAAAAATTAGGGTAGGTAGGTAGGTGTTTTTTTCTTTTTTTCTTTTTCAGGATTCGCACAAATACACAAAAACACACATATAACACACAAATAACACATATCGCAATTGGAAAAAGAAAAAATAATAATAATAATTTTTTTAATTTTTTTAAATATTTTTTAATCCAAAAAAAAAAATAATCAGAAAAAACCTTTAGGGTCGGCGGTATTGTTAGGGTCGGGCGGGTTACGCCAATCCAACAATTTATTTTTTCATGGCCTAACCTAGTTCAAAATGGCGATATGCGGTTGAGTATTTCGAACATTACACGTACATGGGCGTAGGCCACTTTTTTTCAGGGGCTGAGGTCTTTTTGCCCAAATAATGATACTTCCCGGCATAAATAATTTTACCTGATTATGGGATGGTTTTGCCCGAAAATGTGACTTTATTATGCTCAAATGTAACATGGATTTGCCCGAATATAACATGGTTTTTGCCCGAATTCGACATGGTTTTGCCCGATATCATGACCTGTTTTGCCCGAATGGGAGGTGTTTTTTTTGCCCGAATATGGTCGTTTTCAAAACTCCAGGGGGGGGGGGGGGGGGCTGCAGCCCCTCTATCTCCCCGCCTCCTACGCCTGTGCCTCCACAACCTCACGCTTATCAATATTTATAGGGAGAGATCTAATAACTATGTAAATGCACAAAAATAACAAAGGTTTGATAAAAAAAGTGTTTCTGTGAATGAATATCATAATTATGGCCGATTAGAGCGAACATGCAAAGTGCTGATAATATTCGTTATTAAACTCATTGCAACAATTTTTTAGTTTCAAAACTGTTTTCGCACTCATATATATATATATAATAGTAAATATATTACTCATATATATATATATGTAGCAAATAGCACTCGTTTTTTAAATTTGTAACGTTTTAAAGTTCTCGAGCCAAATCCACTTACTGGAATATCAATATCTAACCCCATTACACTCGTCGGCAGGAGAGACCAGTAACTGTATATTTCTTCCACTCCACTCCCGTTCATGAATGCTTTGTCGATGCCGTTGCTCCGTGTCCAATATAAACGCCTGGAATGATACAAGTGACGACAAAAGAGTATGATTGAGTGACCCCCGCATCGGCACCCTAACACATTTCCGACAGTTTAAGACTTAAAAATCATCAACATTCCTTGAAATTGTACTCACATATTGAAAAAATAGTGCAGATTCCGATGCGAAGATCAGATTTGCGATATATTAATTATATTTCGAGATATCGCCTTCGAACGCGCGCGTTGTTTTTTGGCTTCACGAGTTTCGAAGTGTTTTTTAATACCGTCACCCCCTCAACCCTCATTGACAATGCACGCAACTCAAAATTTCTTGTGCGATGTTGGTATTATTTATCGTATTTACTTGTATTACTCGTAGCGGACGATCTACGCATTATTTCTCCTCAAAATTTCGACCAGTTAATTTAGTTTCTAAGGGTAGCGCGCATCATCTCATGCGCGATTTTTTTTTACAACACGCGCAAAAATAAATATTACGCGGGGTGCCGATATTAAAAACAGTGCCGATGTGTAGTACACCTACCATACCTGTATACAGAAACTAATATTTTGTTGGAAACATTTTCTTTTAACCTCCCTTTTCCCCATTACCAGTGTCACACACACAAACAAACATGTCACTCTAAAATAAAGCCGACATTCATAGGAAGAGCCCGATTCGTAAACCAGACACGCAATTTGCGAACACCTTTCATGACCCCCCCCGCCCCACAAGTGGTGGGGATTGTCCCCCACTTTTCATATTTATTATGTATGTTTGATTATATAGCTGATCCACTACATATCATGTAAAATAATTGTCTCAGGTATGCACCAAATCGCGCAGTGTCAAGCTCAAATCTACAAAAGCTCTCTACAGTGGGAAGGGGGACACCCCGTCCCCCGCTCGGTCGCGTAGCTCCCTCGCCGATGTCTCTCCCCCCCCCACCCCACACTTTTGAGAAGCTGTTTACGCCCTTGCTATACGTATGACAATCTTTAAGATAGGAAGGCTGATACATGCATGCTTTTTTATGTTAAACATGCTTGAGTAGTATATCTTTCGATTGTTATCGATTTTGTATAACCCTGCATGGGTAATTTGCCATACAACAAGCATTCTGCTTTACTGTAACATGTAACCTTGTCTTTTAATCTGAAATAAATGAATACATGAAAGCAATTAAAACACTCACCCGTAGTCTCATCTACGACGATATCTTCCAGTCCGTTTGGCCCGTTGACAACGATCGTTTCCACCGATGGATCAGACATATTGATGCTCGTAATAAGGTTGCTGTAAGCGTACGCTACGAACATCAGACCAGCCTCTTTGGCATACGCCAATCCTCTGGGATCTGGATATCAACAAAACATAAATACATATATTCATCAAACTGAGCACAATGATCCCAGCATCAATCTGAATGGCCAGGCACTCAAATCTGTCCTGTCCTTCATATACCTGGGAAGCACAATATCATCAAGTGCCACAATAGACGATGGGATTATCTACAGGTGAACAAGCCAACGCATCCTTTGGGCGGCTTGGAAAAGAGAGTCCTTCAAGGACCATGGCATCAGACTCCAAACCAAGAACAGGGTCTCTGAGGCGGTCGTCTTGGCATCTCTGATATACGACTGTGAGACGTGGACGGTGTACAGTAGGCATTTGAAGACCCTCGAGAAATTCCACCATCAGAGGAAGCTGAGATCACTGATGAGAATCCAATGGCAAGATCGAATCACCAACACAGAAGTCCTCTCAAGAGCTCAGTCTACTAGCATCGAGTCCAAGATCGCTAAGGCCCAGCTACGCTGGACAGGCCACTTGATAAGGATGCCAGACAATCGACTTCCCAAGCAGATCTTTTACGGTGAACTGGAGCAGGGCAAACGATGCATCGGGGGTCAAAGAAAACGTTTCAAGGACAACCTCAAGGCAACACTAAAAAGTGCCATATCAAACTTGACACATATGGGAGGACAAAACGACAAACCGAACTGTGTGGAGGCAGACAGATCGGGAAGGTGTCGCAAACCTCGAGAGAGAGAGAGAAATGAATGGCTCTTTTCAAAGAGCCATAGTTTTCTTATTTCTTGACCGATTGTGCCCAAATTTTCAGGGACTTTTCATCCTATTTGGTGTCTTATAGTGCATACAACAATTTGTCTGGATTTCATTGTCCTTTAATTGTTACTTTGAGCAGGTATTATAATGTATTATAAACGGGTTTTGTGTCCTATGTTAAACAATAATTTTTGTTACATTGATTGTTTGAAATATTGATCATATTGTATTGTTTATTGTTTGTTTTTAAAATGTGGAAATAAATACGAAATAAAATAGTCCCCTAGCCCCCCCCCCCCCCCCCCCCCCCCCCCTCGCGTTCAGTCATCACTGCAGCTCAGCCATTCAAAACGCGAGGTCTTGCTAAAAGGTTATTGTGCATCGCTTTGTGATTGGAACACACGATATAAAAGGTGAAATTGATACAATAGAGAATAAGGGGGAGATTGATAAGCAACAAATGTCCAACCTCTGTGTGGTGTTGACGTGGTGACCGCCTCCACGTCGGTTCCGTTCGGCCACATCTTGTAGACCAGCTCATCAGACTCGTCAGTAAAGTAGAGCTTTCCCCTCATCGCCGACGTACTCGAAGTCAATGATAACATGACCGCTCGGCATGTCCAGCAGAGCAAAGTTGTAGACGCCGAGATCCGCGATGTAGACCTCGTCTTGGCCAATTCCAAGCCAAGCCTTGTTGAGGAGGATTATCTTTGGTGGAACAGCGGCCGTCGTCGTCGTCATCGTCGTGGTAGGCGCGGCTGATGTCGTTGCATGGGATGTCGTCGCTGCAGACGTGGTAGTGTCCGATTGCGCGGTCGGTCCAGTCGTAGTGGTTGCTGCCAGAGTGGTAGTGTTCGGTTGCGCGGTCGGTCCAGTTGTAGTGGTTACTGCCAGAGTGGTAGTGTCCGGTTGTGCGGTCGGTCCAGTCGTAGTGGTTGCTGCCAGAGTGGTAGTGTCCGGTTGCGCGGTCGGTCCAGTTGTAGTGGTTACTGCCAGAGTGGTAGTGTCCGGTTGTGCGGTCGGTCCAGTCGTAGTGGTTACTGCCAGAGTGGTAGTGATAAGTGCAAAAAGTAATGACGATTAAGGAATAAAATTGTGCCCCCAATAATAATGACGTGCGCCTGTAGTGGCCAAGATGACTGTTTCCTTAGATGGTCAATGTACGCAGTTTACATCTAATTGATTTCATGACAAATGTTTAAGCAATCTCATTATAATGTAGCAAATAATAAAATATTTGATAATATTTACAATCCATAATATCTCATTTAGTCCATTTTGAAATAATTTGTTGTTTGTATCAGTATGCACACAATACGCACCTAACTGGCAACATGTTACAGCAATTTACTTTCGATAGTTTCGACATGATCACAGTTTACAATCGATTGCGACTATTTTTTTGCATCTGCGTCCAAATATGTAGACTATTAACACAAAATCTAACCGTCATTCTGACATCGAGTTTTAATTAATAGATAAACAATAAATTAAATAAATAGATAATGAACACATTAATAAATCTAAATCCAAATCCAAATATTTCCAAATATTATATCATAATGAAAACGATGTCAACCACAATTCATATAATCATAGGCGTACCCAGGGGGGGGGGGGGGGGTTTGGGGGGTTCAACCCCCCCCCCCCCCCCACCCCCCCCCCCCCCCTTTGACCCCAAAATGACTGTTTTGGGGGGTTTGAACCCCCCCCCCCCCTTTTCAAATTTTAACTGCTCTCAAGACCAATAGCGGTCTCGACCCGTTATTTTGGCTGGTCTCGGCCTCGAAAAGTGTGAAAACCCGTGGTTACGCCCTAAAAAAAGTTGAAAAACCGTGGTCTGTGCCTCGAAAATGTCGACAATTTGTGGTCTCGGCTTCGAAAATTTCTACGATTACCCCCCCCCCCCCCCCTTTAAAAAATCCTGGGTACGCCACTGAAATGAACATAATAATTTGTATCAGTAGAGTGATGTTAGATGAAATTATTTTGTGTTTATACATAATATGTCCTATTTGTAAATAGGGTCCCATATACCCGTTCCTATAGGAGATTCTGACATTTCCAATATATTGTGTACAAAGCCCACCAGATTCCTGTAAGAATAGTAATAATTGGTTAACAATTGAATATTTTATAATGTAATGTATATATGTTTATATATTTTGTTTTTCAACATGCAAGTTAAACTGCAGGGCGACTTTGTAAAGCAGTTTTGCATATCTGAACAGGCCTACTCTGCAATTTAAAATTTAAAAAACAAATAAATAAATAAATAACATGTTCAGAGTAATCATTTATTACTTTGTGCATAAAATCACGAATAATGTATTAATCATATAGCAATATAAGTATTGTATAACTAGTTTGATATAGTCTTACCGCATGGTTTCGCTACATTTCGACGACTAGTCCCATCTTCACACCACATGCCGTGATTATTCGTGTCCAGCGGAGCTGAAAGTTAAAGCAACTCATTATTATGACAACACAGAAACAAAGTGTTTGGTGAATAATTTTGTCTTTGTGTTAGTTCGTCATTTATTCAACCATACTCCATTATACATCAGGATGAAAGAGACAACTATTATTTATCATATACGGTAGCTTTTCGTAGAGCAGCAAAGAATTTAAATTTAAATTTCAATTTATCTCCACTTACAACAAAATATAACAAATATACGGTACAATATATATTGTACCGTAAAATATTTGTATTATTATGCAACATCAATTGCATGATTGGTTACAATTATCATGAATAAACAAAACAAAAGTGGGCAATAATACCCCCCCCCCCCCCAAAAAAAAAGAAAGAAAAAAGCACATGTAGGCTTGTAGAAATGATTCATTGATTGCATTAAAAAGAAACTTATACTATAGCATATTGAATCAAAATTATAGAAAATATGTATTCAAGTAAGAACAAATGTATTACAAAACCACACAAAGAACAACAACAAAAACAAACAAGAAAAGAGCAAATTCAATTAATAGCGCCTATACAGGGTGGACCCCCCCCCCCCCCCCAAAAAAAAAACAACAACAACAACGGGTCCCTTCCCAAAATACAATACAAAATTATTATATGTCCGTCGGATAGAGTGTCTTTTCCAATGAAAAATGATACGAAGAACAGTCATTTTGGTCGTGTAGTTTTTGTTTTAGGGCGCTGTAAGTGACACCATCTCAGGTTCCCATTTTTGTCAATTTTTACCAAGTC
>JBAMJV010006493.1:0-48438 GCA_037951105.1 Echinarachnius parma
ACCTCATTTGTACTTCAAAATAGGTGTAAACACTTATGTCTGTGTGCATATATATGTTTATTACTGTCTGTGGTTGGTTGTACAGTGGAACCTCTGTATTACAAGCTCAGTTATAACGAGGTACCTGATAATACAAGGTGATTTCACAGGTCCAGGTTCTATTGTTGTATTTTGCAATCTTTAAAGGGGACCACCAGGCAAAGAACAACACATTATTATATGTTTTGGTACCGTTTCGTGATATCAAATAGATACCCAACATTTTGCAAAGGGTTGTGTAATTCATAAACAAAGCAATTAATTTCCACCACTTAAGGAACCACTACTATTTCCTGGTTCCATACGGGCCAATCATTTGCGAGTGCGCCAATGTTAATCACGCATACGTTTGTAGACAATAGATTCCCGGGCGATTCGTTCGCTCTGCACACATTAGTATTTGCAATTCAGACCGCATGAACGCATGCTTTAGAATGGTGATGCGTTTTCCAATTTTCCAATTTTTTTTCTGGAAGCATATTTTTGTGAACTTGTTGATGGAATGGAATACTAAAGATGTTACCTTTCTTTAATAAGAATATTATTTTTGGGTGGTGGTACCCTTTAAGCCCTGATTTAACAAAATATCTGATATAGCAAGGTAAATTCAATGGACATAAAATGCTCGTTATAACGAGGTTTCACTGTAGGCTACTCAACATCTACATTTTATCATTGAACAAAAAATGTTTCAGGACTATTTAAATATAATGGCAATATGACATTCATCTGGCATTGCAATCTAGACCTATAAGAATTCACAGTGGCCCTTTGAAGAATTAAAGTGTCTCTTTTGAGGCTACAATCCCAAATTTTATCCTGATCAAAATAAATATTCTATAACATTTGTATCAATTCAATATCATTGTTATTTTCTTGTTTTCATTTTTTGCTTGTATTGAAGTTTAGGAGTAAGATACGGCATATAGAACACAATTATTCAGTCTTTCAATGCAGGAATTAATTTTTTTATTTTATGGGGCTACTTTTTCAATCTGATGGATATCACAAAATATTTCACATAATACCCTATGGTAATTTTAGGGGCTACCTACTGATTTCAGGGGGCTATTTTGAAAATTAGGGGGCAAAATCGACCTTGGTCCCCATATATTTCGTACCCAACAGTCTTCACGTAATGGAGCTAAAAGTATTAAAGAGCATTTGTGTCTGGATGTGTGCCTGTATAATGTCATAATATAATTGTAATATCATTGTAAAGCACTTAGAGATGATTTTCAATCATATTAGGCAATTAGGTATTATGTGTGTGTGCATACATCTGATTGAATATGTTGATTGTGAAAGTGCATGTTTACTTGTGTGGGTGCGCATGGACATATGTGTATGTGTGTGCGTGTGTTTGTGCGTGTGTGTGTGTATGTGTGTGTGTTTGTGTGTGTGTTTGTGTGTGAGTGTGTGTGTGTGTGTGTGTGCGTGTGTGTGTGTGCGTGCGTGTGTGTGTGTGTGTGTGTATGTGTGTGTGTGTTTGTGTGTGTGTGTGTATGTATGTGAGTTTATGTATGTGTGTGTAGTGTGTGTGCCTGTGTGTGTGTAGAGGAAGGGGAGTTTATTCTAGCAATGGTTTTATTATGTGCAACAAAAAGGTTTGCGGTATCTCTGCTTCTATAGATGTTTTGCTTCTTTTTAAATGCAGCCAATTCAAAATTAAATGCAAGCGAATACATTATTTAAAATAAAATGCCCCCCCCCCACACACACACACACACACCATCAATGACAGCATTGTAGACGATCATATGATTGTTAGTTATAGCAAGGGTTATAGTCAGGGCTCGACATTAGCACTTGCCCTGTTGCCCGGGGCAAGTCAAAATTGATGTCGGGCAAGTCAAATTTGGTAAATGGCCTAGTTTGGTTGCCCGATCGGGCAACTAAATAATTGATGAACTATGACTATAAGAAAACACTCTAAATCTCATCTAGAAATAAGCGGGCAAGTCAATTTTCTGTTTTGGGCAAGTACAATTTTAAAATCCTTGATTTCACTTGCCCGAACGGGCCAGAAGAGAAACAAGTTAGCGTGGAGCTTTGTTATAGTAGACAGAAAAATCCACCTCGTTATGGGGAGGTCCTTTATTAAATATTATGACGTCATACTATCCACCACCATCCCGTAGAGAACGGGTGTAAACAAAAACAAATCGTGAGAGAACCCTCAAAACATTGGCTGATTTTTGAGACTAGGGAGGGACTAGGGATATAGTTTTTTAACCAAATACGTTGGTTCTAACTATGGTTATTTTTGTTCTCTCATCTTGAATGTTTAGTGGGGCAAGGGGAGAAAAGTTTGCTGTAAGTGTAAAAGGTGCATTCACTTCATATCGTCTGCGAAAAACTCACAATGAAAATGTCAACAACAACAACAACATTAAAAGGGCGTAAATTGGTAATCTTCCCAAAATAGAAACAGAATGACATCATCGCGGCACATGATCTGACGTCATCGTCTCAGATGAGTGATTGTTTTGTGAGGAAACAATATTTCAGGGAGACATTCGTACATCGCTATTAAAAAGACTACTATTATCACCGAATAAGGTAAGCATAATTTTGCGGCCTCTGGATCTAATTTGTGTGAAGTTGGGGAGTAATCTGACGGAAATTCGATTAATATCTATCGCTCTTATTCGAGTAATACTCTTTGATTTGTTGTCCTATTTTTGCCGTGGTATTTTCCGCTGCTCTGTACGGCTTCCTCAAGCCGCTCCCCGCCTGAGACTCGGGGTAGGTGCAACACTAAGGGTCCGTTCATTTGGCAGCACGGAACGCTCAATTCATTCAATCGATGTTTGGGGCCGGATGTTTGTGCTTGTTGCAGATTGTGAATGCCAATGTAGTGTGTAAGTGGTAGTCTGTAAAATTGGTGTGTAAAATTTATGATGACATTGAAAATATTGTTAAACTTAAAGTGAATTCTTGATCCAATCGTTTTTTGACATGTCAAATTCAACCAAAATCAATTTGGAGCTTTCACTTGTTTCAGTTTCACTCAGTTTTCATTTCTCGCTCGGGTATTTACACTTTACATGTTTACCGCCACAGCTCTTGAGATCTTGCAAGCTCTGTGACTGTAGACTACAGACTACAGTGCAGTGTAGACTGTAGTCTGTGCGCTTGTTTCTTGTTTCGAACACCTGCCTTATAATGTTCTGGGTGATGCTCAATTTGAGCTTATATTATAAAACAGAGTATTCCAGATCCAGAAGAAAATGGTTTTACTTTCAGCAACAAAAATGAGAATAACTTGTGAATTTTCATAAATTTACAAAAGCCTATATGGCGAGTTGCTAGTAGTAGGCCTAGTAAGTGATGTTGCACTTGGCAGCAATTCGATCAGATCACTAATTTCTACATGATTTTCAAATAGGCATAACTTTTGTTTCTTGTCCGATTTTGATAAAATGTTCACCAATTTTTCCTCTCATTCTGCTTATTCTGACAATATAAATATATCTGGCATATGGAATTCGTGTGAAAAGTGAGACTTTAATTTCAGTGATTGTAATCAAAGAATGGGAGATTGAAAAAAAAAGAAGTAAATGAGTAATTTCCTGTTTGAGGAGAGCTCTAGCACATTAGGTATTTGGAAGTTTGGAACGTTTTGCTTTTGACACAAGTTAACAGTTATATTTCTGTTATCTTTTATAATTTGTTCACTTTATAAACAACATATGGCCAAAATTAAGTTGTGAATGTGTAGACCTCTCATGTTACAATACAAGGAAGGATTGCATTGTAGACCGAGTGCAAGTAGTAAATATTGCTAAAAATCAACAATTAAGGCAAAGTATGCCTTAAAATAGATCATTGCATTTACCGTATTTGTCGGTGTATTAACCGCATGGTTTTCCCGATGGAATTACCGGCAAAAAGGGGGGTGCGGTTTGTACACGGATATAGGGAAAATTGCACGAAAATCCCCACTAGCACAACACAGCATGAAACACTATGCATGGGACTGTAGTGAACAAACAAAGACAAACGGAAGACAAACTTCTTCTTCTTCTTCTTCTTGGTACTGCAAACAAACTCCGCATGATGCGGATATACAGTTGCAGGCACTTGGTGGGTTTAGGTGTGCGCGCCTAATTGGGGAGCCCGTGGTGGGCCCTCCTAGTGAAATCTAGCATATTCATCTTACTCAAATGTCCTTGAAATGAATGCAACGATGTGGCTTGTCGTGCGTTATTTGGTAAGAGATTCCACTCCGCCAGAGTTCTTGGTATAAATGAATATTTATAGCAGTCCTTCTTGGTTGTGAGTCGTTTGAACGAAAGAGCAGATGACTTTCTTGTTTGGATTCCCCCTGATGAGTCTTGCCGGTATTTGTCTGAGTCAATTTCAGCAGTGTGCTGTATTGATTTGTATAATAGATTGAGTCTGGAGGTAGCCCGGCGATCTTCCAGGGGTTTCCAACCCAGTGTTGATAGCATATTGGAGACGCTACTGGTTCTTCTCCAGTCCTTGTATACGAATCTGGCAGCTCTTCGTTGAACAGCTTCAAGTCTGCTTTTGTGTTCCTCTTTGTATGGGTCCCATACTGATGCAGCGTATTCTAGCTTTGGTCGGACCAACGTCTTGTAAGCTGTCTCTTTCACTTTGCGCGAGCAACTATAGAGGTTTCTCCGAATCAGGCCCAGTACCTTATTTGCCTTGGATGCAGTTGTGTTTATATGGTCTGCCCAGTTCAGTTTGGAGTTAAGCTCTACCCCAAGGTACGAGTGTTTCGCTATTGAGTGAAGGGGTGTTCCATTCATGGTGTATTGTGTTACTTTAACTCTCCGTTTGTGAGTATTGTGTTACTTTAACTCTCCGTTTGTGAGTAATGTGAGTTTGTGAAACAAAGACAAAACAAAACATGAATCAAATCAGAGATGAAAAAACTGTACCTTGATATGTTTATTCCTTCTTACAAGTTCAGATTTGGTTCAATCTACCCTCGAAAAGAGTAAATTCTAAGCTCTTTTTGGAGATGAAAAATTGCGATCGTACATTTGCAAGTGGTGGGGAAAAAAAGCGTGCAGACGCGATTTGACTGAAATTAGCGATCAATCACGATAGGATGATCGCTAATTTCAGTCAAATCGCGTCTGCCCGCTTTTTTCCCCCACCACTTGCAAAGGTACGATCGCAATTTTTCATCTCCAAAAAGAGCTTCAAATTTACTATTTTCGAGGGTAGATTGTAGATTGAACCAAATCTGAACTTGTAAGAAGGAATAAACATATCAAGGTACAGTTTTTTCATCTCTGATTTGATTCATGTTTTGTTTTGTCTTTGTCTTCCGTTTGTCTTTATTTGTTCACTACAGTCCCATGCATAGTGTTCCGTGTTTGTTTTCTGTTAAGCTCAAAAAATGTTATAAATTACGGATTGATCGGGGAAGGGGCTCATAATTTCCTTAATGTGCTTCAGAGACTTCAGTAAATTGAAGTATATTTCATAGACCAAAACTCTCTGGAAAAGAAGAATGTTTTTTCTTACTCTCGGCACATTTTGACCATCCAAAAATCGAAAATTATACTATCAAATTTTTTTTTTTTCTTGGAAAACCCCCCAAAGTTAGGGATGCGGTTAATACACCGGAGCGGGTAATACACCGACAAATACGGTAGAGGACTCCTTAAAAGGAAAATCAATAATAAGTGAATTAATTTCTAAGATAACATAATTTTGTCTCTATGAATACATGAAAAATTGAATGAAACTTTACGCACATCATATACATGTAGTACACACACAGTCACAGAAATTGTTAGACATACACACACACAGTCACACATGCACACACATGTGCACAAACATGGCACAATACACACTCAACCATCACCATTATAACCTTATCCATGTACGCAAGCAATACATGTATATAAAAAAAGACTACTCTATTTGCTGGTGTATAAGCCTGGGATCCGGGCCGGGTTGCCGGGTCAAACCCGCCGGGTTTGGCTTCTGGGCCGGGCCGGGCTGGGTTCCGGGTTGGAGTGACGATTGCCAAAACCCGAAAAAAAAACAGGTAAAAAACATGTGTTTTGGAAAAGTTATATTCCCGTTTGAATGACACACTTATTCCAGTTTCTTTCGCAGTTTTTGTAAGTGGAAAACGGGACCAAAACAAACGTAAAAACATTTCCGATATCTGCTGAATAAGTTGATTTTTAAATTGGGATTTGTCGACAATTCAATGAAGTTCCGTTTCAGATATTTGGGGGCTTTTTGGGGTAAGCCTGAGTCATGTCGGATATATTCGGAACCGGGTCCCGATAAACTTTTACCGGTCGGGAACCGGTATCCCGATAAATTGTTACCGTCAAAACTCGGACGGGTAAAATCACGCAATCGTGCAAGCATCAGCAAAAATGCACTGTTTGGGGCTTATATTGCTCTTTTTATATGCAAATAACATAACAAATACTGAGGCTTTTATGAATTTACATATCAATCTTTACAGGAAAATAGTTACAGACTATCCAGAATGAACTCAGTTTTGCAAAAAAAGTATTTTTTCCGAAGTAAATTGGACCTAGAAATCGATCGGTTGTAGCTAGCTAGCAGCAAGTTTTCGAGCCGCTGTTTAATGCATATCGCTCGTATACTTTGCGTGCAGGTTACGGGTCTTTTTTCTTACGCGAGATCCTTCCGCGACGGAGCTATGTTAATTCATCCGCCATACGTTATACATGTAGCCGTTTTTTATTGATATTTTGCGTAATTGTTTTCATTGTTTTGGGGCTCATTTTTGTTTCTGTTCAGCTATCAAACGCCATGAAATCCTGTAAGTAGAATATCTAAACATTTTAAAATGTTGCAAATGACCAAAATACGTATTTTGAGCTTTTGAATGCACTGGCTCATCAGCTGGATCATACGAAGATCCATCAGACAACTCCCCTGGAGTATCGGACTAACTTTGTGTGCACATCCGCCAATAATATCATTCAAATGACTAGCAATTTTGCGCTTCCTGTTCAATTTCTGACTGTCAAACGAAGTAACGAACCAAGAATTTCTCGAAAATAACCACTCTTTAAAGTAAATGATCTCAATTGCCCCGTTTTTACTTGAATTCTGCTACATTAAAGGGGTAGTTTAGTTTTGGTAGAGAGGGCGCTGCACATCACAATTTTTTTGTGAGGTAATGAAAAACTGAATGTCGAATTTGAGAGAACATGCCATTTTAATGGCAGAATAAACTTTATTTGGTCAAAATCGACCCAGAAACGGCTGAAATATCAATAAATATATCTGATCTTATAATTATTTGGGGCCCAAATAATTAGATGATTTTTAGAAAAATTTTTTAAAATGCTTGCACTTTTTCAAAAATTTTCAAAAGCGTTTTTTAAATAGTTGTTGATGATCTCGCTATTTAATCATTATATCAATAAAACATCACATGCATAATTTTGTATGAAAAATGGTTGAAACCAATGCCTTTTAAAAAAGCGCCCTCTTGTGTTTGAATGGCTCTTTTTGAATGATAACAGGCTTTTTACTTAGTCGTTTGTAATTTTGTATACCTTTCGAGCATGGTGGAGTAATAACTATTAGTTTATAATGTTACTGTGCAGGTTTTAGCTACTTAAGTTCAGCCTTACCAAAACTAAACTACCCCTTTAAGTGATAATCTTAATTTCTTTTTTAACATTTTTTTTTTTTTTTTTTTTTCTTTTCGGGGCACCGTTACCGATATAACGAAACCGGGTCCCGATTGAAACGGTCGGTAACCGGTGTGATCGACCGAACCGACTCAGCCTTATTTTGGGGTATCATTTTCTCATATCTCATATCAAAGTTTTTTCAGTATACCATGTCGTAACTTTGTTCGCTAAATCACGAAGATGATAACGATTTTCTAGATTATTTTGACATCGCTGCATTGGCAATCATTTTGATATTGCCTGCTCTTATTTTGCGATGATGAAAACGAAGTTTCAGATTTATTTTGCGTCATATTCTCGAAGCGCATTATCGTCAATTTGTTCGCTGATTTCACGAAGATGATAACGATTTTCTAGATTATTTTGACATCGCTGTATCGGCAATCATTTTGATATTGCCTGCTCTTATTTTGCGATGATGAAATCGATGTTTCAGATTTATTTTGCGTCATAATCTTGAAGCGCATCATCGTAACTTGGTTCGCTAATTTCAAGAAGATGATAACGATATTCCAGATTAGTTTTATCGATTTATCGATTTATCGGCAATCATTTTGATATTTTGCGATGATGAAAACGAAACATGAGTCGACATAAATGCCGTGATTGTACCGTTTACGTTATCAAATTGAAGCGAAAACGTTACGAATATTAGTCAATAAAAAGTTATCAAGTATGCTTATTTAATAAGTCCGACAGACGATAAATGGGTCGAAATAAATGCCAAAATGATACCGATTGCGTTCTCAAAATACGCGAAAACGTTACGAATATAAGTCAATCAAAAACTCGTCGTAATTCTAAAATTTAATAATTCAAACAGACGATAAATAAGTGCCGTGATTTCAACGATTGCGTCCTCAAAATGAAGCGAAAACGTGGCATGCATTTTTAATTTTTAATTCAATGATTCAAACGGACGATAACTCAGTCGAAGGAAGTGCTGTGACTTTACCGATTGCATCCTAAAAAGTTGAGCGAAAACGTTACGAATATTAGTCAATCAAAAACTCGTCGTAATTCTGAAATTTAATAATTCAAACAGACGATAAATAAGTCGAAATAAGTGCCGTGATTTCAACGATTGCGTCCTCAAAATGAAGCGAAAACGTTACAAATATAAGTCAATCAAAAACTCGTCGTAATTCTGAAATTTAATAATTCAAACAGACGATAAATAAGTCGAAGTATGTGCCGTGATTTCAACGATTGCGTCCTCAAAATGAAGCGAAAACGTTACGAATATAAGTCAATCAAAAACTCGTCGTAATTCTGAAATTTCCGTCATGAGCGCGGGTTGAATTTTTCCCGTTGTCAAACTAGTAAAAAATAACATCGTATACATGCCGATTCATCACAAAATAAAGGCGTCAATAGCTTCAAATCAAAGCCATTTCAACGATACCAATACAGCCTATTGTAAGCCCAAATTGCACTTCAGAGAGATGATGTAAACAGCGTTTATTCTGATGAGTTTTTACCGGGTTCCGGGCCGGTCCGGGACCCGGTAACAAATCTGAAGCAACTTCCGGGCCGGTCCGGTCCGGGTTTTTTTCTTCCGGGCCCATTTTTACATACAGAATAACTTACAAAAAAGGGGGAGGGGAGCAGTTGATACACAGAGATAGAGAAACATATTTCATTAAAATGCCGCATGTAAGGCTATAATATCAGTTTATGTGGAGGAAAAAGCTTAAAGGGTACCACCACCCACAAATAATATTCTTATTAAAGAAAGGTAACATCTTTAGTATTCCATTCCATCAACAAATTCACAAAAATATGTTTCCAGAATAATTGGAAAACGCATCACCATTCTAAAGCGCGTTCATGCGGTCTGAATTGCGAAGACTAATGTGTGCAGAGCAAACGAATCGCCTGGGAATCTATTGTCTACAAACGTACGCGTGAATAGCATTGGCGCACTTGCAAATCAGCCATTCCGTGTAACTAGGCACCCGGGGCTTAAAATTTCAAGTTCAACCAATTAAAAAAAAAGATTCATTTCTGGCTAGGTATATATGTTCAAAGGGTTTAAATCAGAATTTTCACCACCTTTCACCTTCTAACAACCGAGTTACACCTCCCAGAACAGAGATCAAATTTGCTACAAGAATTATGCCTATTTTGTACTTTTTGTAATCACACTATCTAAAGCATGTTCCATTATCTGTAGATCCATCATTGTTTGTATTTAGTATTATTTTACACCCATTTTACCATATCAAGTTGGTTTTTACATTTATATGCGACCAGCTTGACAATATTTTAGATTGAAAACACCCTCGAAAAGTGTCACGCGAGTCACAAAAATATGTCCATATTTTAGATTGCTAAAAAAGTAGTCGATTGTATGAATTGCAGTTGATAAATAGTAAGGAGCTTAGGGTCCCCAATCATACCAGCAAAGAAGATTTCCATACGTAAACCCCTTCATTATGAAAAACACCAGAACAATAATGTCACGCGAGTCACGCTAAGGTTTCTTAGGGTTGTCACACGAGTCACACTATTCAAAGCATGTTCTTTTATCTGCAGATACATCATTTTTTGTATCAAGTCTTATTTTACACCCATTTTACCATATCAAGTTGGTTTTTACATTTATAGGTTACCAATACCAGCTTGACAATATTTCAGATTGGAAAATACCCTCAAAATGTGTCACGCGAGTCACACAAATATGTCCATATTTTGAATTGCTTCAAAAGTAGTTGATTGTATGAATTGTAATTAATACATTTTGAGGATCATAGGGTCCTCAATCATACCAGCAAAGAAGATTTCCATATATGTAAACCCCTTCATTATGAAAAATGCCAGAACAAAGTCATGCTAAGATTTTTAGGGTTGTCACGCGTGTCACATTTTACAAGTTTGTGAAAATAAAGAGACGAACAATTGAAATTTTTTTGAAAAAAAAACGAACTCTGCCTTTGAAATAATTTATGTAAATTATTCTAATTATCACATTAAAGGTAAGTGTTATATTATTTGATAAATAAAGAGATACAATACATACAATAAGTAATCTATATTTTATCTGGAATGTCAACTTCTGTTGGGCTAAGCTGATTTAACTCTAAAGTGATGTAATTTTCTCAAAGAAAACAAAACAGTTGATAATTGTTTTAATATCAGACATCGCAATGATAGATAAGACAGAACAAGATTATATGTGAACATTATTTGTAAGAAGAATTAGGGACTCTTAGTGCATCAAAGTGACTTTCAATTTTCAAAAAGAACTTATGGACACAAATCCAAAAATTCAAGTAAACTTAAAGGGAATTCAGACCGGTATATTAGATGCGTGGATCCATCTTGCGCACTTTTATGCACGGTACGTAATCCCCATTGGCTCAGTTATAAGTAGCGATCGCAAACTGT
This sequence comes from Echinarachnius parma, assembly GCA_037951105.1. NCBI lineage: Eukaryota > Metazoa > Echinodermata > Echinoidea > Clypeasteroida > Echinarachniidae > Echinarachnius > Echinarachnius parma. The sequence continues at coordinate 11,115 of JBAMJV010006493.1, forward strand.
CCCACTTCCAAATACCCGAGTCAAAAATGCATCAAAAATACTGTATAAGCTGTTAATTTCGCGAGGGTTTTATTTTCGCGAATTTCGCGAATCACTACGAAAGCGCGAAATTAACAACACGCAAATATATTGGCATGAACTCATGTCAACTTTTGCCACGATCAAATAAGAACGCAATTATTACCGAACGCTGTATTTTGCGCTATACCCCCTACCCACAGAGACAGTACTGGGCAATTCCGTATGAGAGAAGGCAAAAACACCACATCTCAAAGTTGAGCAATCTTCCCTAAATCAAACTGTTATCAATAGAGGAAAACTTGAATTTTAGGAAACTGAAAACCGTTTGTATATAGCTCGATTGGTTTTTCAAATTTTTCTGCTTGAATTGAACAGAAATTTATGACCTTTTATTCATAAATCAGCTTAATTTTGTGAAAATAAAGTGAATCTTTTAATTCAATGACTGTTTCTGCTCATTTTCTCATATTTTCCATACGATATTGTAACAATCACAAATTGTAAAGCATGGGCAGTAACTTCAATGCATATTTTTTTGAGAAATTTGTTTAATCTATGCACATTTGATCGTAATTCCGTTACGATAAAACGTTTTAAGTTTTTCTCAATATCTTATTACTTGTTCTTTAGTCATGTCATTGTGAATTCTCTTCCTTCACCATAGTCCTAAGAACTTCCAACATAATTTTCTGAAATAATGTCACTACTTTTTCCAAAAATGGCGTAACAGTATTAGTAATTCCGTTACGTAATGGAATTACATGCACATGGTTTGTAAGGTATTGAATGATATTGCTGAAAATAATATTTTTTATTGTTCTGAATGTAGAAATACCCTTTAAATAGCATGAACTGTAGCCATGTAGACAATAAGTCATTATACATACATGTACTGTACAATGTTACTTTATGTGACTCATTACCTCACATGCTTCATATTGCATCAATGGTGATTTAACTAAATTGATACACGATAGATAATTTCTCTAATTTCTCCATGAACATAATAGAGATGATAATGTTCTATCATTAAATTAGTTTCCAGCAAGACCCACTTGACTGAAATTATGAAGATGCAGCAGATTCATGTTTGTACTTTAGAAAGGGAAAAACGAAAACAATAACAAAAATTAAAAAATATCCAGTAATTAGTATGACACTGGTTCTACATTTATTTTCTCACATTAATTTACATTGATGTATTTTAAGATATAAATCATACCTTCAACTTTCAAGGAGATTTAATATTAATAATTTTGTACATTGTATGTAGATTTGAATATCATTGATCAGTTAAGGGCTCATAACTCACCATTAATTATGTAAATTTGTATTAAACTGAAGCATTTAAACATCAAACATAAATACAGAATAGGCTTCAAGATATTCAAAACTATACATAATACAGGCTAAGATACATGTATGTTTTATTCATTATCATAAAGTCAGAATTCATTGAGTGTTCAGTGTGCTTCTGTATGCAGATCAAAGAAGATGTACAAAGTATTTGCATTTTCAAATGGGAATTCCTTAAGGTGTCTTTCATTTTTTGCAATTCGATTTTTATATTTTATATATGCCAACTTTTTGTATTTGGATCATACATGTACATGTTTATATCCGTACATGAAATGAATGAAAACGCATTCTAAATTGATTTGAGAGTAAATTAAGATCACTTTAGGATGAATTTTGAAAAGAATAATTTTAGAATATAACAAGAGTTTATATAACAAATCTCGATTTGTTTGTAATTCTGTTACGCACACACATAAATTCAGGATTTGTTCTGGTCCTTATGTAAGAGTTTAACAATGCATGCATTGTTTAACAATGCATACATTGTTTAACAATGCATACAAATTAACAATGCATACAAATTCTTTACTATAGACTGTACGGAGAAAAATGTAACCATGAAATTGCATTTTCATGGGTGGATTCATGGGTGGATTTCACAGGCGTAATTCCGTTACAGTGACATTCGTTTGTCTTAAGGTAATTTCAGAGGTTAAAATAGATCATTTCTGGAAAAAAGATGTACCAAATTCAAGTTTGTAACTTAAATGATAAGTTTTTATTACCAATGAAGAATTTTTTGTGGTAGCTTTTGCAGAAAATCATTACAAAGTTAGTGTTGAATAAAAGACCCCTTTCTGTTATGATTGTATTTTGGTCTCCTGACGCTACAGTGTTATAGATTTGTACCTCTAGTACCCCTGCCAGTTATTAAAGTTGTAAAAACTGTGGAAGTGAAAGGAATTTTAAATATGATTAAGAAAACAGAGCTAAAAATCACTTATATGTCATTCTGTAACAGTGGAATTGCTCATTCACAATTGCATTTCCATTCACACAGATTTCCAATATTCAGGAAGTTTACGAGGCTTTATAGCATTGAAAGTTGAATTATTTGACCTGTTTGTGATTTTAAATTGTTTAAATGTTTCTTGATATTGATGATGTGCAGTTCTTTAGCATGTCACATAATGTAGGTACTTTTTTTTTTTTTTTACTTTGGGTTTTTTCACAATTTAACCATTTTTCTTGAAGTAGAGGAAAAATTAAAAAAATTTGCTATTTTTTACTTCAAATATGGTTATTATTGCCAAATTATTGATTTTTGAAAAGTATTGAAGCTAAAATGTGAATTTGTTGTTGTTCATGTACCGATTTGTGGAAAAGTTGATCCCACTGCTCAAGTTGTGTAATTCCGTTACACACATTAGAGGACATAGTTCCTAGGATTTTCTTTCATTAAATTGATGCAATCCTTTTTAATTTCTTGCCTACTAATATGAAGCTGAAAATAAACCGAAATAAAGCTGGATTTTAGCAATATTTTTTTCAAATTTCACTCTTATTTGTATTTTGGCCATATTTTCATTTATTTTACACATAACAAGTTCAAAAATTGCTTAACAGATATGTCAAATTATGGTTTATATTCAAGTGCTAGATAGCCTTGATGTTTGCATTAGCATGTAAGAAAAGTTGAGTGCAAAATAATTTAGTTTTCCTTGTAACTTTCAGAGATGTAATTCCGTTACAAATTTGTGTAATTCCGTTACAGTGGTCTTTTTTCAAAAAAGTGATTTTGTGAACTTATCATTGTGTTGTTTATGCACGTACTTGTTCCAAAATGAAGTTGACATTAGGAAGATAGAAAAAATACATAAAATCAGTTTCAAAGTGTCTTATATTTCAGAGAAACTCAACGCAAACTTGTAGCAAAAAAAAAACTCCATTCTCCGGTAATTCCGTTACGGTCACACATATTGGTCTAGTGTGCAACAACACACGGAAGATATAAAACCATTTCCCTATCATGTTGTAGCCTGGTTACCCCGTGCAACTTATATAAGTATCAAAATTTACTTAAGTCATGAGAATATTGCGCAGGGAATGAAATAATGAGCAAAAAACGTCTCTGAATGTAATTCCGTTATGGTGGAATTGCCCTACTGTACAGTTCAACACTAATATCACGTGCATGTGCTTATCAACCGATATAAAAAGAAGGATGTGGCATAAACGCAACATGGCGCCAAATTTACTTTGTAAACTCCTGCTGGTAGTACTACCACCGCGTACCTTGTCCGTATATATTTTACCAATCCATTGATACTATAGATCGGTGCATGACACCCGCCGTGTGATCACTAGTATCCACCGATTTAAAAATGAAAGGAATCAAAATACACTTAAGATGGCGGCATATTCACGTCATACTCGCGCCCGTCTTGTCCATTTGTAGTTCACAAATATGCTATGAATGTAACATCCATTGAGACTATATATCGGTGCATAAACACGCGCACGTATTCATCGCGCGCTTTCTCCGTGCGCTCTAATATCAATACTAATTGACTTTCGTGCTTGAATCAATCTCCCATATGTTTGCATGTTCCAGTCAGCGGCACGCCGCCCTGCGATGCTGTCTACATGGTCTATGGCAGTAGCTACAGATACAGAGCGCAATACAGACAATGCGTAACCATAGACTTGTACAGTATTCAGCTCTATATGCGAAACTCATTATTATTTATTAGTACGAGAATCGCCATTCACGGGACAATGCTTCTAGTTACTATAAAGCTTATAAATCATATTTTGACCAAAACTGAGGTAAAATTTGTGTACATTTTAACAATATTTCCATAGAAATTACATTATGTTATGTCGCTGTTATGATAGAATACACATTTGTTCATTTATTAATAGGATTTTCTCGTGCAAAGTACACATCATTTTTGTCATATTCTAATTTCTGTGCGATGCTATTTTCTCACAGGGCCGGCAGATCGCGAAATTAACAACTCGCGAAAATGTCTGAGACCCTCTCATTCGCGAAAATATCTGTACGCGAAAATATTGGCGTATACAGTAGTCGCGTTCGGAATGTTTGTACTAGTCGAATGGAGATCCATCAGAGGTGTTTACGAGCGAAAATATTACGTAACACTTAACCGCACCAACTTCAAAGTGCCGCTGTTTGATGCCTTAGGTGATAGCTCGAGAAACTTGCTCGATATACAGATACCAGCTGTTTGCTGCATGCAATTTCATAAGAAGGCCCGTGTTAGATATTTTGAAGCACCGCTCTTCGATCGATCCAACACATATCGTGAGTTTACCTCGGGAGATTACGGTGGAGGCGAGTTGGAATTTGCTGACTACCCATTATAACCCACGCATATATGCCTTTAAGGGAAAGTTTGACCTTGATCCATTCTAAATAGAAGACTTTTTAAAGTAGTTAGATAAGAAAGAAAAAGAAAATTAGCTGCAAAAGAAAGACTAATTCCCAGAAAGTTAATTTAAAGGGGGAAAAAAGGAGGAAAAGTTCCAAGAGCTCGCATCTGAGCTTGGATTAAATAATTTGTTCATTTTAAAGATGTATGTGATGTAACTGACCATAAATGATATGTTATGTTAAAAATTTGGCTCATTTTACTTTATAAAATCATGATAATTGGTTCAACTTTTAGTCCCAAATGACACTTGTCACGCGAGTCACAATCATGTGTCACGCGAGTCACATTTTCAAATGGCGATTGACTTGAAAAGAAAAGTCAAGGGATACTAAAATTTTGTCTTATTTATTGCCTAATGTCTCAAAATGAACTCAAGAAAATTTGGTGTAAATGGGACAAGTACTTTCATACGAAAATCCAGTCAAGTACAGTAAGGTCAGAAACCTTCAATAGTGTCGCGTCACGCGAGTCACAACAGAAAAGATGACATATCTCCAACAAGAATGACTTAAAATCAAAGATTTCTGTTTACCAATGTGTATAGTCAATACATTGATTGAAATATGTAAAAATAACAGGTCTGCAAATTAAAGTTTTCAAGTTACTTAACCTTAACAAGTTTTTGTATAAATGTCACGCGAGGCACAATGGAATGGCTGAAATGGTTGGCCCGTATGGAACCAGGAAATAGTAGTGGTTCCGTAAGTGTTGGAAATTAATTGCTTTGTTTATGAATTACACAACCCTTTGCAAAATGTTGGATATTTATTTGATATCACAAAACGGTACCAAAACATATAACGATGTGTTGTTCTTTGCCTGGTGGTCCCCTTTAATAGGCTTTTCTGTTATGAATGATGCTTCAATCAGAAACATTTAAATGTATGTGACTTGTGTTGTTTTACGTACTAACTGCTAAAAGTGTACACAAGTTATAGTGGAAAGCATGGGATGTGTGTATAGTTTGATTATGTTGCAAAGATTCCCAGCATGGTTTTATCATCTAGAAAATGTTTTTTTTCCCCTTCAATGACAAGCCTCAGTTGGGGGTGCGGTTAATACACAGGTGCGGTTTATACACCGGCAAATACGGTACCCAGTACTAGCTTACACACAGTAAATTGAAAGACTAGAAAAAAGAATGTTTAAACCTTGAGTCAGGCATATCTTAACAGCAGGGTGTCTAGCAGATCTATCTGAGAGGGGACAAGGCATTAATATCACATGGCAGTACAACTAGGGAATTGGGAGCTCCCATTTCCACCAGTACAAATAATGCTACATTAGGCTCCATACCTTTTTACCTCTGGTATTTTTTCCACTGGCATTTTTGTCACTGAAATTTGTTCCACTGGCATTTTTATCCCTGGCATTTTTTCCACTGGCATTTTTACCTCTTGGCATTTTTTTCCAGAGCTGGCATTTTACCACTGGCATTTTTATATGACACCCAATGCTAGACGTAGTATACATTACATCATACCCCCAAAGTCACACTTCTGGCCGTTTGCTGCATGTACGTACACCATACATGTACATGCAAGTATTAAAGAAGACCCCTTGTTAGAGAGATAAAGGAGAGAAAATGGTGTTCATACTGAAAAAGTAATTTCGAGAGAGAAAGATGAAAAAAAGAAAAAGAGATCAAGTACAGTGCACTTGTACAGGGAGGTTCTGAAAGGATATGTAGTCCTGAGATACTGTAACAGAAAATAAAATGCCTGTTATAATTTCATTGGGCAAGAGTTTTCCCATATAGTGAGACACCATTCTGAGAAGTTAACTGTGTACGTACAAAATCTAACCAGTTTCCAGACAGTCTAAATGTGTGTTATCGGATCTAAATCTATGTAAAAAAAAAAGAAAACACACAATATACAGTATGACACTTAGTCACTTACTCAGCAATCCTACATTTTCTTACCATGACAAGCTAAACAATTTTGCCTACACTGTACATGACTTGCAACATGTCATTTTGCTATCGCTATAAATCTTGGTAACATGTAAAGCCCAGCGCAGACAGAGCCGACTCGACCCGATCCGACTGGTTTCAATCAGGCTAGAGTTGGGCCCGGTCAGTCGGATCCGATTTATCGTGTTGAATCTGCCCAAATTGACATCCGACTCTCTCTCGACTGGCAAAATTTGTGTCGCGAGGCACTGCAAACTGAGCCGATCCGAATGAAAACCAGTCAAATTGGGTCGGTCGGCTCTGTCTGCAGAGGGCTTTAGTGGTATACATTACAACTGCTGAAGTGGGTTGGAGGAAGGAAGTGGTTTTATATTTTTGCAAACTAATACATTGTACAGTGTACTTTGCTTACTATGCTTAGCAATGATGATCAGGAAACTTTGGTTTTGTTTGTCACTCACTGAAACTATGCTATAAATACGAAAAGCTCATAATTCTACCCTCACTGCAATTTCAGTTGTTAATGTGGTTGCTGTATTTTGTTTTCTCCACTTGAGTTGAGTGTCTGGTGTAATCCTACACTACATGTAAGTTATGTGATTTTGTTTATTATTTTGTTCATGCTGGAGTCCTGTTATGACAGTAAATAAAGAAGAATTCTCTCTATAAGCTTGATTCTACACTATGGGAGTGTTGCGGTATATCGGTTTTGGGTTTTCTTCCTTACAAAGGTCATGGGTTTGATGCTTGGACAGTGATATCTGATGTGTGTCCTTCGGCAAGACACTTGAATATCCTCAGTTACCTTTTACTATAGTAAAAGGATACCTGGCAAGAATTCATTCCTTGAAATCAAATCTGATACTCTGAAAACTCACCATTTTTTATAAATGCAAAGTTACAACTTTAGATAAATGTCACACCAGATTTAGCTTTTTCTCTCTTTACACTGTAGACTTATACATGTAATTTTCCTTTTCTTTTCTCATTTTAGATCAGTTCTAATTTTGTACTTTGAAAGAAATCAACTCAGAAAGTCATCATGTCTCTGTACCCATCACTCGAGGATATGAAGGTGGACCAAATGGCCCAAGTAAGTTCCTTTTTATTTTTTTTGTTTCTAAAAAAAAATTGTAGTTTCAAACTTTGTTAAGCCCTATTCATGTCACTATTCTGTTCAATACTTGACATGATGGAGATTTTCAGATCATTTGAAAGAATGTGAAAGTATTTTTAAACAAAGAAATCAAATAAGGATGTCAAAGTGCTTCTGTAGTTGGTCTATCACTTGAGGATGTAAAAGTGACCAGATGGCCCAAGTAAGACCCTTTTAATTTATTCAATAATTACATTTCTAAATGTTATTTTTGTACCAAGCTGTGAGGAGGTCTTTTTACCATATGTGTTCCCTAAATGTAACTACAAAGTTCTGTTATGATGCTGTGATGGAGAGCAGACCATTTTGAGCTCCTATTTACTGCCATACAAATGAAGTAGTGTATCGATTTTGACTTGATTTGTGAAATTGGTCTTAAAACTAAACAAAATGATTCTGACTTGCATACAGTCAACTTACTATTCATGATTTAACATTTCAAACTTCTGTGATGTTCTTCTTCAGAAGCTGAACTGAGTCTAACCGCTAGTTGGCACAGGCAGACATCAACTTTGATTTTCTGTTTATTGGTTCATTTTCTTCTGTGTTTCAGGCCCAGGCAAACTATGCCCAACAGTCACAGGCAACAGTAGCAGCCATCGCAAGTGCTCCTCCCGGCTCAACCGTCATCGTTGAATCCGCATCCTTTGGCTCGCTCTACCCATCGCTGGGCGAATGGATGGGCTTCCCCCCTGCAGAGCTGCAGGCATATCATCAGTCGGTGAGTATTGTGCCTTTAAATTGGTCCATGAACTTCATAAGATTTACCTAAAAGTGATATTTGAGACTTAAGTCATGAACCAATATCATGAAGACTGTTCTTCCTGGCTCCACTGTCATCGTTGAATCTGCATCCTTTAGTTTGCTCTACCCAATGCTGGACGAATGGATGGGCTACAGGCTTATCATCAGTAGACAAGATATCAAGCTAAAAGGGATAGTTGAGTTTTGGTATAGAGGGCGCTACACACAATATATTTTTTGTGAGATGAAAAAATGAGTGTCAAATTTGAAAGAGCGTACAATTTTAAAGGGGTAGTACAGTTTTGGTAAGGCTGAACTTTAGTAACCAAACCTGGACAGTAACATTATAAACTAATAGTTCTAACTCCACCATGCAAAAAAAAAGGTATGAAAAATTACAAACGACTAAGTAAAAAGCCCGTTATCATTCAAAAAGAGCCATTCAAACACAAGAGGGCGCTTTCTAAAAAGGCATTGGTTTCAACCAGTTTTCATACAAAATTATGCATGTGATGTTTTATTGAAATAATGATTGAATAGAGAGATCATCAACAACTATTTAAAAAATGCTTTTGACATTTTTTGAAAAAGTGCAAGCATTTTTTTAAATAAAAAAAAAAAATCATCTATTTGGGCCCCAAATAATTATAAGATCAGATGTATTAATTGATATTTCAGCCGTTTCTGGTTCGATTTTGACCAAATAAAGTTTAGTCTGCCATTAAAGTTGCATGTTCTCTCAAATTCGACACTCAGTTTTTCATTACCTCACAAAAAAACTGTGATGTGTAGCGCCCTCTCTACCAAAACTAAACTACCCCTTTAATGACAGAATAGACTTTATGTGATCAAAATTGGTTCAGAGACGGCTGAAGATTATAACCCTTTTCAATTATTGTGGGTCCCCACAATAATTCAATTGATAGTTTTGATCCAGCCGTTGAATTTTTTTTAAAACCAAAACTGTACTCTTTAGTCTTTACCAAAAAGTCAACTATCTCTTAAGTCTTTTCTTAATTAGGTAGGACTTTGCAAGGTACATTTTACCACTTAAACATGTGTACCTGTGACCATCCAGACCAAAAACCTGACACCACCAGATCAAAAACCAGTGAAGATGTCTGATGAATGAAAAAATACTGTTTACTTGTAAAATTAAAGCAATATTTTTGTCTGCTGAAGGTTTCAAACCTTACATTTAACAACAGTCAGAACTACCTGCCTTTAATTGCATTTAATTTACCGTAATATGTACACAAATACCTACATTTATAGTCATGTGACTGTATTACCAATACTGTAAAATGAATACAGATAGCATCATGTGACTGTATTGCTGTGGGCAAATATTGTATTCATTCACAAGACAGAGTAATCTTTATAGAAAATAACCCACATACATACAAAGTGGAGGTCAAAGTCCACATACATGTACAGGTAGGCTACTCATTATAAAGAATGATTAAAGAGAGAGCAGAGTCATACATTTTTAACCCATCTATGACTGGTCCTGAAAAAAAAGGCTTGTTAGGGACTATGGAGAATGCATGTTATATGAAAATCAGGGTTGCCTTGCATGGGTTAATAGAGGATACAGAGAATTGAGCCTATTTCATGTATGTTTTGTTATCTTTCTTTTAGTTTCCATGGTACAAAGCATTACGAGCTCTATAATATGGGCAAGTCCAAGATAACGTCAACCTAGCTGTTGAAATTTCATCTTGATTTACCGATGACATGTTTCACATCATATTGAAGCCCATGAGTTGAAGTTTTGAATTCCATAAAAAGAAATTCAAATTTATGTAAATTTATGCAAATTTGAAGGGCCTCATTTGCATAAATGTGAAATAGAGTGTTACGTATGGGACAATTATAAAAATTCATAAAAAATCAAAGGAAATGATATGATATTTCATTCATATACAGACATGACCACTCAATCATCCATATAAATTTTGCATAAATATTAAGTCATGACCTAATTAATTATGCAAATTAGGTCATGTCTTAGCATGAAATGTCCCATACGTAACAAAATGAGGAACCTTTTTTCATTTTTTTCAAATAATTTAATACTTATTCTAGTGCAACTTTGGGAAGTTCTAATTTATGCATTTTAAAATTAAAATACTATAATAAGCCGGGAAATTTGTATTAACCCTTTGTTTTATAAGAAATTAAGAATTTATAAAAAAGTGTTACGTATGGGACAATGTGTTACGTATGGGACATAATTCATGTACAAAGTCAATGTAGCTGCTGGGAGCCTTTGTGGCAGATAGGCAAATATTTATTTTGGAGTGATATTGTCATGATATATCAATGTTAAATGAGTATAGAGAAGGTATTTAGGTCCATAAACTTTTTTTAGAAGTGAAGCCAATTAAGTAAAACAATAATTTATGATCGGCAGCCATTTTGAAAGATAATTAGCTAATTTGCATATTCATGAATTAGAGCAAGATGTCTATTTGTAATCAGGAATGTAGTGTAAAATGTTCCAACATTTCATTCAAGGTATTTGGGGGCAAATTAAGCCATTTCTGCTCCTCATTGGCATGTATCACTTGAGCAAAGCCCTGAAATCCAAGATGGCTGCCCCTAATTTGCATATTTATGAATATTACTGTTAAACAGTGGCTTACAAACCCACAAAATGTACTAATTTGATTTAATCATGTCCTATTATGTATTTAAGATTTCTTAACTTACTTTGACTCCAAAAACATTATTCAAAGCATATGATTTGCATAATTAAGATATTTACCTAATTTGCATATTCCCAAATTCCTGTAAAATTGTATAAATTCTGATCTAGGAACGCTAAACTAATGAGTGATACCTCTTTTATAGGGTTTTAAGGGGTGACATAACCATTTCTGATACTTATTTACACAAATCACCATGGAAACTGGTTATTTTTACCAAATACCCTCAATTTGCCTTAAATATTGATTTTCCTACATTAAACGAATGGGGACAAAATGTCCCATACGTAACTGTCCCATACGTAACACGTCTTTACCAAAATTAATTAGAGCCTGTAAGAAAAGCGTTCTTCGGAATGAAATGAAACTTTGCCTCAATAAACCTGAGCAATGTACCCTCTACCACATTGAATTACAACCTGTCCTCTAAATTACTTACACAGAGTTTTCAACTTAAAAATTATTTATAAAAAACCTCATTTCTTCTGGTCCCATACGTAACGCCATACATTTTATATAATAAAATATTATTGCAAAGGTCAAAGGTCACCATCTTTACCAAGGTTATTCTTCTTATAGATACCAGTAATGGAGATGGTAAAAGAATCAAATCAAAGTCCCTCTACATTATTTTTTTTGGAGTGAAAGTCTCTGAAATGTCCCATACGTAACGCGCGCGTTATCTTGGACTTGCCCATATACTTGTTTGATGATCTTGTTAATAATTGACCTCGGTTAGTCAGATGTGAATCATTGTTTATAATACACAAGTTGGTGGTGATAACCACACACATGTGTCTATGGTAGTATGGTTGTAGATTTTATTTTCAAAAATTATGTCAACCTTGGCTGTCATTGAAGTCAGTATCAAATTCAGACTGTTTTTCTATTAAAAAATGTTTTGATGAAGTATAAAACACATGTGCCGTCATGTCTGTAGTACAGGAAAGGTAGAAAATGAAATTAATTAATGTATACGTGTAAACTTGAAAGCCCTTACTCATTGCTCCACATTAACTCTTTTTTTTCCCAATTTGTGGTGGCCCCCAAATATAAGGACAGTAAAGAATTAAAAAACAAAACAATTATCTTTAAGTAACCAACAAACATGTTTCCTGTAAATGATTTCAATAAAAAAAAAACGACCTTGTGTCAGTCCCATTTTATACTTGTTCATGTGACAATTGCAGATTGCCAATGCATGTACACATGATGGTGGCCCAAAGGGGCTACCAAAATCTATATCTGCATTCTTTGGTGGCCAGACATAACATTTTGGTGGCTCTGGGCCACCAGGCCACTGTTGTATGTCGACCCTTGCCTTAATAACTTTTATGTGATGCATCATGCATACAATGTCAATAAAAGTATGAACATTATCATTTATGTAGTTTTACAGTACTTCGTATTCACTTGTCTATTTTTGTGAGTGTGTAATATTGATTATTATAAATGAATATTTTTTTACAACAATCAATTGCCTTGGACCACTTTGAAAAAAAAAACAGCTTGTCTCTGATCTGTCACAATACACCCCATGAGTGGAGAATTAATATGATTGAAGTAAATATAGAAAAGTAGAATTTCAAGAACAAAATTAAATTTACATTTCCCTTCTCGTTTCTTTTACCTACTGCAGCAAGCAGTCGTGCCCAGACCAGCCGGCACAGTCGCCGCCCCTGCACAGAATAATGCCGTTGCCCCGGTTACAGGAAACCAGAACCTTGGAGTGATTCGATCGGAGATCAAACAAGGAATCAGAGAGGTGACGGTCTGCAAGGATGCCAGCGGAAAGATCGGTCTGCGAGTCAGAGATATTAGCAAGGTACATTATATTTTTATCTCGTTTGTCAATCAATTGACCAAATTGTCACTCAACTTGCTAATTTTACTTACCAATAAATTGCAGTCCTATTCCATATTTTAGTAATATTCTTTATGTCAGCATTGTTCCAATGAAGGGATATACAGCAGCATTGGGTACATATCTATCTTTGTCAATCAATTAACCAAATAGTCACTGAACTTGCTAATGTTACTTACCAATAAATTAATTGCAGTCCTCTTCCATATTCAATAATCTTTGTGAAATCAGTACAATCTGTGAGCAATGTTCTAATGAAGGAATCTCCAGCAGGCAGCAGCATTGGGTACTCTACTCTCTTTAAAATAATAAATTGATTAAACGTTTCTATAGATTCAGTGGATCGGTCAGTTTGTGTTGATCTTTGGCAACTATTGGAAAGCTGGACCTTTAAAGGGATCTAGTAACATTGTTCAAATCCTCAAAATATACAAAGTTAATAGATACTTTAATATATTTTATATCAAGTTGATCAAGCAATATCAATAAATCGATTTCTGAATCCTCTTTGCAGGGCATCTTCATCACATTTGTGATGAAGGGATCGCCGGCATCGATGGGGGGTCTGCGCTTCGGAGACCAGATCCTTCAGATCAACGGGGAGAACGTAGCGGGCTACAGCAAGGACAAGGCCATGGGAGTTCTGAAGAAGACTGGTGCAAACAACATCAAGCTGGCCATCAGAGACAGGTGAGATTGATTGATTGATTGATTGATTGATTGATTGATTGATTGATTGATTAATTGATTGATTGATTGATTGATTGATTGATTGATTGATTGATTGATTGATTGAGTGAGTGAGTGAGTGAGTGAGTGAGTGAGTGAGTGAGTGAGTGAGTGAGTGAGTGAGTGAGTGAGTGAGTGAGTGAGTGAGTGAGTGAGTGAGTGATTGATTGATTGATTGATTGATTGATTGATTGATTGATTGATTGATTGATTGATTGATTGATTGATTGATTGATTGATAGTATATAGATATCAGGCTAAATCTAAACAAAAGTATATAGCTCACCAAAATCAATAAATGAGATTAATTAATTAATAAATCATTAGATTATTTTGTCCGACACCCTGTCACTCTAATATTGAAAACGTTGTTATTTTTGTGCGATTAATATTTGCTTTACTTTTTAATTTTTAGCGGCCGAGCAAGTGTTCACACGCATTGCAAATCAGGCATTCATATTCACGGGATATGCACTGCGAGCATTACCACGTTTACAGTATTACTTTTGACATGAGCTTAAAAAAAACCATCTAAGTTCAGCGCATTGTAACATTTCTAGTGGTCAATCACAACCTTTTTCAGGAAGTTAGTTAAAGATAATTTAAATGAGATTACTTAACTTTGATTCTTGTAATTTCTTTGACAGACCCTTTGAGAGGACGATCACCCTGCAGAAGGACAGTGCCGGTTACGTTGGGTTTGTCTACAAGGACGGAAAGGTCACCAAGATTGCCAAGGACACGTCTGCCGCCAGGAACGGTCTTCTGATTGACCACGCTCTCCTGGAGATCAACGGTCAGAATGTCGTTGGACTCAAGGTGAGCTTGACCTTTTGTTTATCGATACCTTTATGTCATAAGTAAGGCTTGCAATCAAGAGACATGAGACCAATCCAATCATGAATTGAACAACAACGACACATTTGTTATCTAATAATATTATATAACGTTTATATAACGTTTAATACAGTATTTCTAAGCGACCAACACCTGACTAAAAATGAGCCATAATTTTTATTTGAAAATGCTGCACCACATAGAGGAGGCTCCTACCTACAAGATTGTATGTGATGAAGAACTCAATTTTGCAAAATATCGACTTAATGCCCCTCTTACTCGTACCCAAATATTTCATCAGTTTCTCATCCACTCTTTTTTCTAACAATTCCTCAGGACAAGGAGATCTCCAAGATCCTGACGGAGGTGGACAGGACGATAACTCTGACCATCATGCCAAATGTCTTCTTTGACCACATGATCAAAAGGTCAGTCTTATACAAAAATACAGTGAAACCTCATTATAACAAGCACCATGGGCCCGTTGAATTTACCTCGTTTTATCAGGTACCTTGTATGAGGACATACAAGCAACCTGAACCTGTAAAATATCCTCATAACAGAGCTGTTATAAAGAGGTTTGACTGTAGCAGTTTGTTGTTTTGTCTTGTCTGTATGTGTATGTTTGCACCTGCATGTCTTTTAGTTGTTGAGTCTGCTGCTATGTCAGTGGTTATGTAACCCACATGCTCAGATGACGTTCCATATGGCTGATAATTCTTGCCATCATGCCAAATGTCTTTAACCACAAAATCAAAAGGATATCCTAGAATTTGCAAAATAGAATTGTTTGTTGTTCCCTTGTGTCTGTCTGTATGTGTGTTAAGTTTTTCTGATTGTGTGTGTGGATATGTGTGTTTGTTTATCTCTGTATTTTTGTTAAAAAAACAACAACAGTTTGTTGTTTTGTCTTATCTGTATGTGTTTTCTGTTTGTGTGTGTTTATCACTGTACGTTTGTAAAACCTCCGAAGTGGGTACATCGTACATTCACACAGGGAATGCGCAGCAAAATGGTGAATGGTCCCCATTATGACATGATAGTACTATAGAAAAATACATGTGCCTGTTTGTTTTTGTTAGTTTCTATCATCATAGAAGTAAATTTATTTCCTACTCTTTATTTGATTCCCTTGCCTGTTGACAATCGATCATAGTCAGCTACAATGTCTAATTTTGTTCTTCTCTTTGTCCCTCAGCATGTCTTCATCACTGGTGAAGAGCTCAATGGATCATTCCATCCCCGAGATCTAAAGTGGAACGGTCCAGCAATGCGTGATGATAGAAGGGGGAGCAGTACGAACATTTCAACTATCGCAGTACCCATTGGCAAATACGATGTATGTAAAAGCAATGTATTTTTCCATTGCTTGATAAGAAAGATGACCATAAAAACAACAACAGCAATCTACCTTTATGTATGTGATTTGATATAATATACAGGTATAACTTTGTTATTGTTACTATTTGTAAAGTGAAAAAATGGAAAGTCAATTGCTTTTTCATGGCTCGATAATGAGAAAAAGACAACACCAATACATTTTCTACTAATAGCCTTCGTAACTTTGATAATATAAACATATCTCGGCACTTGCCCACTTGCCCGTGGCAAGTAAAGTTTATGTCAGGCAAGTTACATTTCATAAACTTTATAGATTGGTTGCCCGATCGGGCGAATAAATTATGGGTCTTCTAGAGGAGAAAAGTATAATTCCTTACATGTAAAACTCATCAAGTGTAGCAGGCAAGTCAATTTTCTGTTCCTGTATAAAGTAAAATCATAAAATTCTCGAGCAATTAAAGCTAAGGGGTTTCTGGGACGAACACTGAACAAAGGGTTTTCTATAGCTCAGTCGGTAAGAGCGCCAGTCTAGCAATCCGGAGGTCTCGGGTTCAAATCAAATCCCGCTGGAATCCCATTTTCTTTGCTCTTTTTTAGACGTAAAATGGGCCAGTCAAGAAAGATGTTAGTGTGGAGGCTTGCGTATCAGAGTAGACATCTAAATGTTGTATTATTTTGTTATAAGAGAAACGATACAAACTACCTACCATTTTCTAATGACCTATATGTACATTACATGGGTATGATTGAAATGATACAAGTTTAATTTTGTTGTTGTTATAGCCATCTTTGCTTAATATGGAAAGTAGAAACTCGATAGATTCTTCATGTCTGAAAAATGAGAGAGTTTTAAGAAAACAAGAATAGCAACAACAGCTACTATATACGCTCCTTTTAGTGGCCTTCTTTATGTGATTGATGAAGTATATATGAAGAGTTTATTTCCAAAAGGTGCTAAATCCACTTTCCATAAAAATTGAGTTGACGATATCAGTAATTAATTAGCTCGTAGATATCTAGAAAATCTAAATTAAGGATAAATTACACAATCAAAATCTAAATATGGAACGTTCCATTTTCATATATTTCTACAGGCATGTGTACAAATTTGGACATATAAACCTGCTTTTCTCCTAATTTGAAAAAGTGGATTTAGCACCTTTTTGAATTGAGCTCGTCATATTTTGTTGCTGTTTTTGTTACCAAAGTGGAAAGTGTGCAATGTGCAAAAGTGGAAGCTAACTAGGTGATATCATGTTGTTGAGGACATGGTAGATAGATGCGGAAAGGTAACCATTGATCAGAACATGTGAAAACAAATGATATAACAAAAATAGATGGCGTTATTTAACACATTCTTTACAGGAACCTTGGGTACCATATGTGACCGGCTATAGCAAAACCCGGCACATGTCGGTAAAAATCAAAATGTAGATTTTCAGACCATTACAAAGGCCTCATCACAGGCTTTCATTTGATCTTTTGTTCTAACTAATTGGTCAATAATTGGCGAAGATATGATTGTTTCAAATTTACAATCATAGGTCTTTTACACAAATTGTGTGAACTTAAAATGCCCATTTCTTCAAAACATGAATTACTGGCAAGTGCCGGGTTTTGCTATAGCCAGTCACATATCTTTATCTTGTAGGCTATTTACTGGTAGAGGGAGTATATGTAGGGATCCACATTTGCATCTGGTTATTAATTGAAGAGCTTGTATGAGTGTATAACTTGATAAGATGTTATATATGTTTTGTCTAATATATATTGTGCCAATGTGTTACATGGAATTTTTTTTAAAGACTTCTTGTATCTATTAATCATTCCTAGACTAAGAATATAAGGCTTACAAATCACAATACATGTACATAATCAAGGGATACGTACATGAAATTTTAACAAGGGATGTTCGATATATATATTTTTGAAACTTATTAAGTCATCAACTTTTTGAACAATGTTTGTAATTTTCCATGGTATGTTTGACTACAGTAAATATGTTGCATAAAAATAACTTTTTACCGATTCAATCCACAATATGGAATTAACTATAAGACATGTTAACATTGAACATCATTTGGATTAGTGTGTAAACAAAATTGAAAAACAAAAAATATTTTCAATAAAAACGCACCTACTGTAGATTGCCTTTATATTCATTATCACAATTGTGCATCTGATGCTCAGCAAATTGCCTTAATTGGGTAAAAATGTAATATTGTAATAAAAATGTAAGACAATTTAAAATAGAAGCTAATGTCAGCATTACAGATTAGCAGAGGAATAATATAATGTCATTATATTATTGTGAAATGTTGATATATATGATTGTATGTGTTTTGGATTATTTTTAGCATTTACAAAGTGGTGTTATGCAATGTATGAAGAATGTATTACAATATTATATTTGTATATTAATTTTATTTAAACCAAAGTACTTTTTATTAATTAATGATTACAGGTTCATGTACAGTGGTCAGCACGGTGTGAAAGGCATAAAAAGTAAATAGTGATACATTCATCTGAAAACTCGTTTTTTAAAACTATCCAGTTATCTGTTTCATTATAATCTCAGTGAGGTCAAATTTATTTATCCATTGTCTCACCTTTTCTCTATTAATATATTTTTTGTAGATGGTGCATTGTTAGTTATTAATTTTCCCTGTTTTGTTTTATTTATAATATTTCCCCATAATATGATGTCTCTGTTAATAATTGAGATTAGAACGAGACACAATCAATTGTAATGAAAAAACAAACAACAAGAATTCACCTTTTTGATCGCAGATATATCAGTACACCACTTGTAGAATAAAGGAAATAATTGATATGAAAATCATATTGTAGCTATCAGGTTTAGGTATAAATAGTACTAGTATTTTGTAACAGTTTACTTAATTTAACTCAACATGAGGATATTTGAAACCATTTTAGTCCTGAATTATTCTTCACCAAAGTAAGGCTACTAATTTTAAATTGACTTATATTTTGTGAAACATTCAATATCAATATCTACAGTACATAGTCTATTTTCTCTTTTTTTTTAAATGTCCACCTCACTGCTGTTTCAATATTTTTACTTTTCATTTTATTTAAAAGAGAAAAGAATTGAGAAGAATAATATTTTTGGTTTAAAGTGTACTAATATTGTAAATATGACCATTATGATCTTGAAATTACTTTACAGCCTTTCAATAAAATTGCCGCATTGGCTAATTTTAAATATTATTACAAAGTTGTTTGTTTTGTCAGTAATTGAGATGTAATCTTGAAAGTGATTAAAATAATGAATACAGTGACGTTTTTTTTATGGTGATACTGCTGCTGATGGTGATAATGATGATGATGACGACAAGGTGACGATGGTGGTGATGATGATGGTGATGATGATGATGATGATGATGGTGAGGATGATGATGAAGATGATGGTGATGATGGTGGTGGTGGTGGTGATGATGATGATGACGACAAGGTGACGATGGTGGTGATGATGGTGATGATGATGATGATGATGATGGTGAGGATGGTGATGAAGATGATGGTGATGATGGTGATAATGGTGATGATGATGACGACGATGGTGACAATGGTGGTGATGATGAAGATGATGGTGATGATGATGGTGAAGATGATGATGATGATGACGACGACGATGGTGACGATGGTGGTGATGATGAGTGTTGCGTGTTAGGGATAGACTGTAAGATCAGAGACGTATGGAGTGACGGTCCAGAGCCGTATACGGCAGTGAAAAAAAATTCGATTGCCCCCGAAATGCCCAAAAGAGCCCCCGAAAAAAAGAGCCCCCGAAAAATTTGGATTTGGGGGGATTTTTGTATTGGATCGTGATCGAATGCCAATCAGATGATCACTTACAGCATGAGAGCTTAATAGTAGTCCCTGAAATTCGAAAAAAAGAGCCCTGGAAATTTGTAGCCCCCGAAATGATAAAAAGTAGCCCCCGAAAACTTCCATAAAATTAGATAGGGAGCCCCCGAAATAAAAGATATTATTTTTTCCCTGGTATAAGGCTCTAGAACGGTCTAGAGCCAAACGGTCACATGAATAGCGTCATCTCGCGTTCATAATGTTGTCATTCAATCACCGGTTGCCGAAATTCGCACAAAACATTCAATATTCATACATTCTTAGACAAGGAACACAGATTAGTGTTGGTTCTGAGTCTCTGACTATCAAATACCACGAATACTGTTGGTGAATCAATACTGCCATCTCAAGTTCGAAATCATTTTGTTTTAAAAATTCGGTTGACAAAATCAAAAATAAAATAGACATATCGTTTGTCGATGTGTCAGAGACAGTAGTTAATAATTGTTACTTAAATATTTCATGAAATTAGAGAATGTTCTATTTGTATGTGTATTCTTTAAAACCCCGTTTGTAATATCCCTAAACGAAGAGTTCCTACCAGTGGCGTAGCGTTGTTGGACTGATTCAGGGGGGGGGGGGGGGGGGCACATCTATGTATTTCTTTGTTTTTTCAAAAAAATCCCATTATGTTTCCTATTGTTTTTTCCAAATTATTGGGGGAGGGGGGGGACACGTGCCCCCCCCCCCATGCCCCCCTCCTCGACGCTACGCCACTGCAGTCGCATCGTCCCATGGCTTGCCCTCGCCCTCGCCCCCACCCCCCCCCCCCCCCCCGACACACACCCATTCGCTTGCTCATTACTCAACTTATCGACTATACTTCCGAGGACTATTCTAGCTCTTTTATTCCTCGTCTTAAACAATCATACTATCCTCAGACACATAATTATACATTAATCGGTTGCTCATATCACAACTCATTGACTATTACTTCCGAGGACTATTCTAGCTCTTTTATTCCTCGTCCTAAACAATCATACTAGCCTCAGACACATAATTAAACATTCGGTTGCTCATATCACAACTCATTGACTATTACTTCCGAGGACTATTCTAGCTCTTTTATTTCTCGTCCTAAACAATCATACTATCCTCAGACACATAATTATACATTAATCGGTTGCTCATATCACAACTCATTGACTATTACTTCCGAGGACTATTCTAGCTCTTTTATTTCTCGTCCTAAACAATCATACTATCCTCAGACACATAATTATACATTAATCGGTTGCTCATATCACAACTCATTGACTATTACTTCCGAGGACTACTCTAGCTCTTTTATTCCTCGTCCTAAACAATCATACTATCCACAGACACATAATTATACATTAATCGGTTGCTCATATCACAACTCATTGACTATTACTTCCGAGGGACTACTCTAGCTCTTTATTCCTCGTCCTAAACAATCATACTATCCTCAGACACATAATTATACATTAATCGGTTGCTCATATCACAACTCATTGACTATTACTTCCGAGGACTACTCTAGCTCTTTATTCCTCGTCCTAAACAATCATACTATCCTCAGACACATAATTGTACATTAATCGGTTGCTCATATCACAACTCATTGACTATTACTTCCGAGGACTACTCTAGCTCTTTTATTCCTCGTCCTAAACAATCATACTTTTCTTTTATTTAACTTGTTCTATGAGATCGTATTCATGATTTGTTCCCGATTGTAAAGATGCACAACCGCACGCACTGACACATTAGGGCATTTCCCTTTATGTTCTAATTTACGACAACAGATAACGCGGATAATGACAATATTTGATTTGATTTGATTTACAATTTATTTGAACAAAAACGAATGTTTTGATTGGCAATAAACAATATGAAAGTTAGATTATGTGATACCAATGAACACATGATAATGATTGACTATATAATACAAAATATATGTCATTTTAACAATTAACAAAAAAACGAAGCAGAAACAACATAATGTACCTTGATCACCTTGATAAGGAACGCGACTATAAACTATAATCAAATCGACATGCAACATTTATTAGATAAAAATAACATTCTAAGCATACATGTACAAATATCATATTTCATGAGAGGGGTGAAAATGACGCATTAATTTGGTCAAATTCAACCAAATCACTTGGAAGCTTTCACAATTCTCTTGTACCCTGTAGTTTGGCCTACGATATAACATGATAATTAAATGAGTTTTGATTTTTAAAATGCCGCTCTAGTTATTGACATAATTATGATTGAATATAAAAGCGTTCAGGAACGCTATTCGAATGCAGTCTAAACAATGGGCACTATATTTAGGTGACATCAATTTAACTTGTATCTCTGTAAACAGCGTTCCTTTTCTATAAAAAAAAAGAAATATTACACATCACTCATGATAATCTGAAAAAAATATTTATGTATGGTAGGTGATTGAAGTCTCAAATATCACTTTTTGTGGATACAATAATATAGTTATTGGATCACTTTAACTTTATTTATTTCATTTCATTTCAATTTATTTATTTCATTTCAACATAAAATTTACATAAGATTTTTACAGTCATATAGAACAAAATATTGTAATTTTACAATGAAATCAAGATAAGAGAACCTAATTTATTTTAAAAATAGTAGTTGGATATGGAGAGCGCTGCTAAAAAGCGATGATTGTACAATGCAGCGCTCTCAAATTAATTGTTACAGTACTTTAAACTACCAAAAAAAAAATAAATAACTACGTGCGAAAAATATATTACTACAAAATTACAAAAACTTACTTATGACAGGAAAATAAAAATGTAAACATCATCAAACAAAACAAATATATACAGCTCAATATTAATATTGTTGACAAAATTAATATTGCAAGATATATACTTTGCCACACCTATTATCACGGGATTTGCATATATACTAACCGTTCATGTGTGCTAATTATTACGCAAAGTAATCATGGCTATATACTTCCAAGGGGGCGAAGCTTGTATATAACGTGTAGAACTCACATAAACTAGTTGTTTAGTACGCAAGTTCTCATTAAAATAAAACAAAATGCAATCTATACTCTCAACCAATATACGGATGGATTACATACAATTAATTGAGTTTACATGAATAAACAAAACCGCACCCAACAAAGATTTTACTTCTCAGCGATATAATAATAAACTATACGAATTAGGATAATATATGTGTGATATTTTAAGTTAAGTTATATAATACCAACATTTATGATAATTACATACAAATACAATGTATCATATTCCCACTGCGTTCTCAAAATACAATACTTATAATTGTACTGCATTGTTAATATCATTACAGAATATACCATGCCACGGAACAGCTTATATGAATTGCAACTTACAGCTTTACAGGGATCTAGTAACACAGTTGTTGACACGTGCAAAGAGTTGATCGATCAAATTGTGCATTTTCTTTAATCTGATACATGTATGTCCACTGAGCGATGCAGAGACATAGGAGACAGGGGCTGGGGGTTGCAGCCCCCTGGAGTTTTGAAAACGGCCATATTCGGGAAAAACGTTTCACATTCGGGTACAACCATGTCACATTCGAGCAACTCAATGTCATATTCGGGCAAAACCATGTCATATTCAGGCAAATATGTCATATTGAGACAACCATTATGTTATATCTATATAGGCAATGTATGTCATGTTACATTTGGGCAAACTCATGATAAACAACGTAATTATCGAGCAAAACTCGTCCCATATATACTCCGCAAAAAAAGAAACTGGACACTTGTATGACACCAAATATTTCGTATTCATGAACGATAAAATATATGATATTGTATATCAAATTAAAGATAAAATTATCCTCTTCAATATTTGCATGACATCCAGATGAAATCATTCATGCATGACTTGTCACGGTCAATTAACCACACCAAGGTCTGTTTTCAAAAATAGCAAAAATGGAACATCCACTCAACCATATAAATGTTGATAAGCATAATGTAAAACGCTATATTCATGAGATGGCATAATTTTTAATTACAAATGTGATCTTTTCTATCTTCATCTCAATAAAAAGTATAAATAAAGACAAATTGTGAACGTTATAGGTGTTATTTTCATCAAAAAGTAACAAAATAGGGAATTCCATGGCAAAGCTTTATTAGTCAAAACCACAGTTTATGCCCTTATTTCAGCATGAAAATGGTTTAGATTCTACTCAAGATTCATACCGTAGTCCAAAGATCTTCAAAAGCTGAAGTCACCCTTGGTCAAACAGTTGGGCAGTCTTTACCATTTCATTTCTCTAGGTAAATATGGTTAAAATTGCAGGGGACACATGAAATAGACAAGCTTCATGCCGGTATTACAGACCAGTATGATAATGCCCTCGTAACCTGGCCCTGTTTTATTGACAAATTTGTATATCCAGAGTTTGTTCATAACAGTAAAGTTGAATAATGTCATATTTTCATTTCATTTCATTTCATTTATTCATTTATTTCAGATAAAATACAATAATAAAAACGGTACAGTGTAAAAATTGACAGGTATTTGCCTTAGAAGCAAAGTGCTTGTTAACGGCAAACCCATGTAAACAGAATCAAAATCAAAACAAAAGAAATTATTTGTATACATTACTTTAAGCATGGAAATTTCACTAAGAAACATAACCTAAACATTTAACAATAACAAGTACAGAAGACAACAACAACAAAAACACAACGTCGATACTCAATAATTAGTGAACAATTGAAGTTTAAAGATGCGTTTAAAAATGGTACAATTAGTAATATTCTGCAAATCTAAGTTAAGTTTGTTCCATTCTACAACTCCCTGGTATTTTATCGAGCGCTGTAAAAATGACGAGTTCAGTTTTGGTAAATAAAATTTGTCTTTTCCCCTTGTATTAAGTCCATGGACATCTGAGTGCTTTTTAAAGAATGCATTAAAAACTTTAGGTAAACGTTGGTGTACAAATTTATGCATAAAAAGAACAACATTAAATGATACAAGTAATGTCAAGTATATTCAATAACTGCATTGATTTAAAAAGAGGTGCAGTATGAGCTCTAAAATGCATATTAAAACAAATTCTGATAGCTTTTTTCTGTAAGATTAAGAGTCTTCTTAAATGTGAATTACTTGCACTTCCCCATACCAAATTGCAGTAGGTAAAATGTGGTAGAATAACAGACTTATATAGCATTTTTAAGGATTTCAATGGCAAGAAAGAGCGTAACTTAAAAAGCATACCAATATACATACTAGTCTTTTTACATACATAATCAATGTGTTTTATCCAGGATAGTTCATTGTCTACAACAACGCCTAAAAAATTAATGCTTTCAACTTTCTCAACAATTATACGATCAATTTGAAGTTGTGGAGTCTCTAACACCCTCTTCACCCTCTGATAATCAAACACCATATATTTAGTTTTTGACGTATTAATCTGTAGCCCATTTTCATGGAACCAGTTACAAACGTTCAACATCTCATAATTTGCCTGTGCCATTAACGTGTCTAGATTACTATTTGACAAAAATAAATTAGTATCATCAGCATACAAAAGAAATTTCAAGACATTAGATGAATTAATAATGTCATTAATAAATAACAGAAATAACAGCGGTCCGAGTATGCTTCCCTGCGGAACACCCTGTTTAATACGGATAATTTGGGAATTAAAATCGCAATATGTAGTGTATTGACAACGGAAGAAAGATAGCTTGAGAACCACTGAAGAGGAACGCCTCGGACACCATAATGGTTCAATTTATACAACAGAACATCATGACTTAAACAATCAAACGCTTATTTTACTTGCCCTGCTCATCTTGTTTTAAGTGAAACGCTTACTATCACTTCAGTCGAATGGTGTGGTCCTCCATTGTGTTGCTATTTTTGAAAACGGACCTTTCTAGTGTTAATTGACCATGCCATCTCATGCATGAACGATTACACCTTTAAGCTATACCCTGCATGTAGAGGACTAAATTCCCTTTAATTTGATATATGATAATGTACACTTTATCGTACATTACATATTTCAACTTATACAAGTGTCCAGTTTCTTTTTTTGCGGAGTATATATTCGTAAAAATCATGTTATTAATAAACATAATTTTCGGGCTTCGAAGAGGCGAAGACTTTTATTTTTGTTTTTGCTTGTCAGTTAAAAATGAGAATAAAAATTAGTCGGGCATTAGACCTCAGCTGCACACTAACAACGGCACACGCATTGATCGTTACTCGATGCTATGACGGGTAGTAAGTGCGATTTATCAGGCACTGACAAATATTGACAAAAATGGGAACCTGACATCATAATTTACTCGATCGAAATTATCGTTCTTGGTATCATATTTATGTGTAAAACATGCCCTATCCCGTGAGCCTAGTCACCATGTGTCTTTATTACGGAAAGTATCCCATTCTGACTGGTTGGGGAGGCCCTGAAACGGGAGATCTCGCCGGCATAAAGTCACACCTTTTCATAAAACGCCTAAACTTCCAGGTGGTGCAAAAGACTGTATTGGCCGCAATTCCGCGATCACTGGTCACAATCAGAACTTCCTTGAAGCCGAGCGAGAGCACTTCGGAGAAAATATTTGAACGCTCACTGATTATATCAACCAGAAGAGGGGAAGAACACGTTCGCATGATACTGATATGATCACGCTTTGCCGAGAATGAATTAAGCAAATATTCTCCAGATGACACTTGCCGCCAATTATCAGAACTTATAGGTGTACCATGGTATACAGCGAACGATTCTAAGGTGCCTGGTCTCCCACTAAGCACCCATAATTTCCCCCCATTATCATCAAACAACTCGACGTCCAGTATTTCTTCCTCGCCTGGTCGTGCCATCTCGATCTCTCTGATCATCGGGTCGATCTTGTAGTAGTTTGCCTCGTCAAGCAGCATCTTGATCTCCCGGTCGCCCTCCGGCAGGACGAGTCGCGATCGCCGGAGATAATGCAGCACGTAGCGGAAGAGCGGACCGTCGCCTTCGATGAAATAACAAGCATTCACGCCCTTCTTCTGCACGGGATGGCTTCCACCGAACATGGCACCCAGCGTGGAGTCCGGGTCAGGGTTGCCATTTGGCCTTTTTTTCGGCCAGATTCCAGAAATCTGGCCGAATAAAATTTAGTTTGGCCGTGAAAAAAAATAACTTCACGGCCAAACAAATTTGGCCGAATTTTGGCCGTAAAAAGAAAATCTGGCCGTGAATTTTCATTTCTGGCCTTTTTCATAATTACAGAAAATATATCCTTAAAACTACTTTAAAATGTAATAAAACTTGAAATAATGTGTACAACATTCCTATCATTTGCCATGCGAGCGAGAACGGGCCAAACATTTGCGAGTGCAGTGCGCCAATGCTATTCACGCGTGACGTGACATGGGTTTGGAGAGAATCCCGGACGATTCGTTCGCTCGATCTGGACGCGTACGTACGGACAGAGCGCGTTGATAGAAACACGCGCTCGGGACAAATTAGTCTTGTTCGTAATTCAGACACATGAACAATGCGTTTTTGTGTATATTTTTTCTGGAAACATATTTTTGTGAATTTGTTGATAGAGTGGACTACTTAAGGTGTTCATTTATAAGAATATTATTTTCTATTTATATTAGACCTATTAAAATGTCAGACCCGAGTGTATTTTATATCCAAACTTGTTTTCCGTTTTTCTTCTAAATATAATCTTGCCGTTTTCTTACTAAGATCTGTTAAATCAATATCATAGGCATTATTTAAACATTGAGAAATGTATGACAGTGTCGAGAGCCTGACTTTTTTTTTGAGATTTTGCATGGGGGTATACCTATATACAGCTTTTTTATGTAGATACAATTTGGCCGTGAAAGTTGGCCGTGAAAAAAAAAGTTTGGCCGAATTTGGCCGTGAAACGAAAAGAGTCTGGCCGTCAAGACTAGCCGCGATCTGGCAACCCTGGTCCGGGTAGCGAGTCAGGGTCGACACGGTAGTGGTGTACGGCGTGCCCCCTACATCAAGCTTCACTGTATCATTAGGATGAAATGAGCCTGACGGTCTTGAGGGATTGCATTCGTCAGCTGATGCTGGGATTGCTGCTGCTGCAGGGCTATCTCTAGCATATGTGACTGCATTGTTAAAGCTGTATTTTGTTTTCACCCCAAGTCGAATAGGATCACCCAGTTTACTGTCTTCTACGAGTAGCAGAGCACTTTAATATTTTGTTGTACTGCATTACAGTCTCTATACAGTTAGTGGTACAAAGTACACGTTCGTTCATAACATTCAGGATAGTGCATTATCAATTCAAAGTCCAGAACCAGCGATAAGCCTCTTGACATTCAGACGACGGCACAATCAGCGTAAATTATATACCAGGACGAGGGTCGGACGACGGTATGAGGGGAGTGTGTGGCGGGGCCGTAAGGTGATGGCGTGGCAAGCTTTTCCGTAAAGATTGCTGCCGACCGAGGCAACAATAGTTAAAGGGGACCACCAGTCAAAGAAGAACACATTATTATAATATGTTTTGGTACCGTTGCGTAATATCAAACTGATCCCCAACCTTTTTTTCAAAGGGTTGTGTAATTCATGAACAATTAAATTACAATTACTTACGGAACCATCATGGTATCATGGTTCCGTATGCGCCAAACGTCCGCGAGTGCTTAAATTCTATTCACGTGTATGTTTGAAAACGATAGAATCACGGACGATGTTTTTGTCCTAGACAAAAGTAAATTCATGTCTGCAGACCTATGAAACATGTATGGTGATGTTTTTTTCCCAATTATATCATTTTTGAAAAACAAATACTGCAAGGAGCAATTGAAGGAAAATGTGGTAGAGGTCGTCCACCAACATCATGGACTAATGATGTAAAGAGAGTGTCTGGAGAAGGGATGAAGGGTGCAACGCGGTTGGCGCAAGATAGAGTTGCATGGCGTGCGCTCGTGAAGACCACAGCAGCGCTACACAGCACCACCTGAACTTGATGATGATGATGATGATATTTTTTTCCGGAAACATTTACTTGAATTCTAGTAAAGAGAGTACAGTTTTGGTCAAACTGAATTTTAGTAACCAAAACCTGCACCATTACATTGCAAACTAATAGTAATAACTCCACCATATAAAGTATGCTCGAAAAGAATTAAAAATTGCAAATTACTAAATAAAAATCCTTATATCATTCAAAAAGAGCCGTTAAAACTAAAGAGGGCGCTCTCTAAATACTCATCGGTTTCAACCATTTTAAATAAAATATTGTGCATGTGGTGTTTTTTTAAAATATTGATAATCACAACTATTTAAATACCTCTTTTGTAATTTTTTTAAAAGAGGAAGCATTTTGTACATTTTCTGAACGGCTGGTTCAAAATTATCGAATAAATGTGGGGCCCCACAAAAATGACAAATGGTTATGTTTTTTTCAGCCATTTCAGAACCGATTTTGATCTAATAAAGTTTAGTCTGTCATTAAAATTGTATGCTCTATCAAATTTATATTTAATCTTTCATTATCTCACAAAAAATATTTTGTGTAGCGCCCTCTATACCAAAACTCAACTATCCCTTTAACGTTTAGGTGGAATGGACTAGTTACTAAAAGTGTTAACTTTTATGTGTAAGAATATTTTGTTTAGGGTTAGGGTTAGGGTTAGGGTTACCTATGGTACCCTTAAAGGTAGCTCGTCGTCGTGGTTGAGAGCTCACATTCTCAAAGAGCTCACATCAACGAGGCTTCATTTTATCGCAAAATGGCACGCTGCATTCGCGCTACAGATCCCCCCCCCCCCCCCCCCCCCCCCCCGATGTATATCGCGTGGTTCTGTATGCATTTCCGAATACGGTATAAAGGTCTCCTGATTTTTTTTTATATTTTTTAAAATTTGTATTATGCATCAATGCATGAGGAGGAGGGGGGGGGGGGGGGGGGGGGGTAAGTGCATGGGGGAATATGATACTCATGGGGGCATTCCCTCTCGTGCCACACCCCAACATATTCTGTACTACAGGCGCACCGCCACTCGTGCTGCTATGCCAAGAGGTCGTCGTGTGACTCGTGTCGCTGGGTCTAAGGTTTACTTGAATCCGTCAAGAAGGGCATGCAAAAGGGTTAGTTTGGCAAGTTTGTGTTTTGTTTTCAGGAGTAGAGATGAGTTGATAACGTAATCTCAGGAAGTGTGAGCAAAGTCGACTTTGAAGAAGGATATACCGTATGTCTAAAATAAAAATATACACTTTTGAAATGGCTGCCGAATAAAAAGTATATGATTCTGGGGGAAAAGGTTTATATGTATGGATAGCTTATGGACTCAACTTTCATATGACACCAAAAAGTCCGAAAATAATGTTGCGCAGGAATTAGCCTTCCAACATGTCCAATTTGTGAGAGGTAAGTCCTTTGGAGCTTACAAAATTGAGGGTGATATGATAAATTCATTATCAATTGCGATCAGTTTGGGTTTGCTGAGTGAATGTTATGGTTTATTAAACCCAACTTTTATGCATGAGTGAACAGGAATTGCATTTTTTATTGTAGCATTGTAACTTTCCCTGGAGTGGAGACCAACGAATATGAATTGTCAAGATATGCACAAGCACACCCAGGAAGAGAGAGAGAGAAAGAGAGAGGGGGGGGGGGGGGGGGGGGAGGGGCATACATGTCCTCTTGACCCTTATCCCATCTACCCAACAAAGTCCTACCCTACATTTCACCTCCCCTGCACCATGTACCATCACCCCGTCCTGACTCCCATGAACACACCACTGAGTCTACCAGGGAAAGTTACAATGCTACAATAATAAATGCAATTCCTGTTCACTCATGCATAAAATGTTAATCCCATAAACCACAAATTTCACTCAGCAAACCCAAACTCATCACAACTGATCATAAATTTTTCATATCATCCTCAATTCCGTAAGCTCCAAAGGACTTTCCTCTCACAAATTGGAAGGCCCATTCCTGCGCAACCTAATTTCCATACCCTTTACAAAAGTGAGCAGTGCTCACCCAAGTATGAATTATTTTCGGACTTTTTGGTGTCATATGAAAGTTGAGTTTATGAGCTTTCCATACAAATAAACCATTCCACCCAGAATTACATATATTTGTTTTATTTGGCAGCCATTTCAAAAGTGTATAGTTTTTTTTTTGAGACACACGGTATAGAGGCAGACCAAAGTGAGTGGGTGTTATGAACCGGCCCAGGGCTCGACACTCGCACTGGCCCGCTTGCCCGGAGCCAGTGAAATTGCACTTCGGGCCAGCAAAATGTATTAAAGTCATATTTTGGTGGCCCGATCGGGCAATCAACCCGATTTCGACAAATCTTGTTTTCTACCTCATCTATAATCACAGGTTTGATCAGGAAAGAGTGATATTTGAAATAGTAAAAAATTTACTCTTGAATGAAATACAATTCTCGGGCCAGTAAACTTGTCTTTTGGGCCATCATAAAGAGAAGAAATTATTTCACTCGCCCGACCGCGCCACTGACCAAAAAGGTAAGTTTGGAGCCCTGGTATTTCAGCTGAGGATACAGTGGACGGGGCAGCCATATAAAGCGGAATGGAAAGAAGAAGAAATAAGTCACAATGACTAGTTTATGAGTATGAGGTAAAAATGCGAAATTTTGGTGTAGAGCAAGTTCTTCCGAGAGCGAACACGATGATAGCAACAAACATATATATACCGACGCAAACGAACGTCGTATATAATTTTAATTATTAGGATTAAATGAACAAAATATTATTTTCTTCTGTACTTTATAATAGACATGCTCAACATACAAGCCAATAAACAAGCAAACAAACAAATAAACAAACAAACATACACACACACACACATACATGTGTTTGGCTATCAAACAATGACACTAGAAAAAAACACACACATACACGCATGCACACAGAAAAACACACACAATGGTCAGTCAGCAGTAACGATTCTGAAAATTTAGGTAATATACATACAAATATGAATGAGTCATTATAAACTTCATGATTGTTTTTCTATTAGTTTTTTATTTCTACATAAAATAAAAAAATATGCAAATATAAACTGTATAGTATTTACTTAAATATTTATGAACAAACTGTCTAACTTACTTACTAAACCGATTTGCAGCCTTTACATCAACTGATACATCTTCTACGCTCACAACAGAGGAAATTATATGTAATTTTTGTATGTATAAATGTATACATACATGTATATATCTCGTGTATGTGGTGAACAATTATTTCACTCACTTAATTTATAATCAAAGTCTACCACTTGTAATAATTTCTGTATTATTCAACCGCCCAAACATTTTGTTACACATCCTGTTAACATTATATACCGTGATAAATTAATAAGACGTAACATACGGATAATCTTTATAATCAAAACAACTTTTGAACGTTATATATAATAGGCCTATACTAATATTCACCTTATAACTAAACTTCTTAAAATTTTAACTCTCATGAATATAGTTTAGACAATAAAACTATCACAGTTACTGTTTTTTTCTCTCAAATTCTAATATAGCGGTGAAGATATGAAAAAATTAACTTTCACATATTAAAATGCAGAAAGAATTTGAAATATAATAAGTACTGTCATAACACTTCAATGACATAAAATGTATCTACATTATAAAAAAAAAGTATATGTCATAATACAGTAAGTTAAAGATATGTAACAGTTATATACTTCTAACGTACTAAAATAATAATTTATCTCTTATATTGCTATTATCATACAGTATGAAGGTTCTATAATAATTATGTTTATCATCTGATCACTATAAAGTTAGAATTGTCAAACTAATATCTTATCACACACTAAACTAAACAAAAACACTGCATGATTTAAATTACTGGAATACAAATCTTCATAAAACAACGCATGGTTTTCTTGAATACGAGTCATACAATACATGTATGCCATCTACATTATACATTATTTCACGACATGCTCACATAGTGAGTACATAAATAAAATGTATACCGATATTTTTAAAATTTTGATTCAACATACGTTGAAAACTTAATTAATATAAGATGGAAAATAGGTTTAAATTTTCCATTTCCATCAAGATTTCTTATATTATGTATTATACATAACGTACAGAATTTACATTTGTTATAATTTTGCTGCAAATTTCGTTGGAAATTGAAATAAAGTGAAACTAAAAATGGGCTGTGAAATATGCTCATCATGCTGAGAGTTACTATTACAATGCAGTCATTTATTTCCATGATATACACTACGTTGATTATGAATTTGCCTTTGCCGATTCAATTAAAACCTTGTACATTCTCCAGATCAATTCAAATTTCTATTTTGGTCGATGAAGGTGTTTAATTTACCTTGTCATATTTGTAAATATATTGTATTATATCATAATTTATTAATTTTATTTCCAGGACAAGAATAACATTGACATAAATTTATGATGACAAAAAAGAAATCCAATCGACTATAGTATAAATATATTAGGTTCATTTCATTTCGTTTATTTATCTTCATGTATCTTTTTATTTATTTTATGTTATGATTGGAAGTAGTTGTACATGCTTATTTTTAAACCAAATTGTAAAGGCCTTATGAAAACAAATAACCGCTATTAATGGAGGGTTAAGATAAAATATTCAACTATACTTTCAAAGACACTGTGATACTTTCTAGAACGAAAGTTACATATGGATTAGGTTGAACCGAGTCTCGATGATTGTCTTCACACGAAGATACATATATAAATAACATAAACATAACATACACAATTGCTATGTTCATATACTTATTCTACCCTTTGATTTAACCTGAAGTGCCTGCGGGTACAGGCGCAGCTCACCGGTACACTGATGGTCTCCTCTACATACTTGATCAAACCGGTTTGTGCCAGACATGACTGCTTCGCAAGCACGGTAAAGCTGTGATGCACCTCGCTGCACCCTACGAACATCTGGGACTCGACCTCGGCGAACTCCAGGCGGCCCTCGCTGTCGACTTGCGGCTCCTGTTGCATACAGCGGCCCGTGCAGCTGAGGCAGCGTGCGCGCCAGATCAACTGCGGGATGCGGGTGGTGTTGTAGTCGGCAACGTAGTCCCACGGGCAGAGCGCCGACTCGTGCGCGTTTCTCCGGACCGGTGTGGCCGTGCGAGTCCTCGACGTCGCAGCGTCGTCATCGTCCGTATCGTCTGCGGATCCCTGCACGCACGGGTGGTCATCAACCTGTGGGATGTCGGACACGAGGCGGCGGAGGTTGGCGGGGTGGAGGGCGTACGAGTCGTCGTGGTTGTGCGTGAGGAGAGAGCTGATCTCGAAGTAGTCTTCCCGAGGAGCGCACCCGGTTGTCGGGTTGCCCTTGGCTGATGAGACACACGCAAGCAGAACGAGCAACGATGCGAACACGACCAACGCTACAGCAGCCATGGTCTGAAAAATGAATGATTGCAAAATGAAAAAACAAACAATCACTCTTCTATCTATATAATACATAACATATCAAAGAGGCTAAATAGGGATACAAATAATAAGGATACAATGGGGCTGTATACCCTCCCTCCGAGATCGAGTTTTGAAAACGTAAATAGTGCGGGCAAACAGCACCTCGAATTCGAGCAAAACCATATCATATTCCGTCGAGTAAAACCATGTCATATAATTCAGGCTAGTTCATTCAGGGCTAGTTACATTCAGGCAAAATCATGTCATTTTAGGGCAATATAAGGTCTTTTTTCGAGCAAAATCGTGTCATATTCAGACAAAATCATGTCATTTTCGGCGGCATCAAAGTGGTAGAGACCTTCTTTTTTCTGTTTCCTTTTTTTTGCTTGATAGGTGAAAATTGGAAGGATAATTTTCGGGCAAAAGAGCTCACCCCCTGATAAAATGTGCCCATGCGCCCATGAAACTAATTGAAGGTTAATGATCAATTAACGTCGTAAGAATTTTACATTTTAAGACTTCAATATCTGAATATTTGTAAGATTACAGTATTCTGTTTCATGTGCGATAATTTTATCACGATAACAAACATTAAAAAAAGGTCTACATTGATATCAGATGTTATCACTTACTATAATTGAAATACATCCCTGGAACGATTGTATCACCTATACTTTAGTTGAAATCAGTTCTGGGAACACTTTTCGTTCGATCATAAACAAATCATGAACAAATCAAAATCAATTCCTTAAATGATTAGTTGTTTCATGTTTTAGTTAACTTGCATATATTTACTACATTTTTTCAGGTATTTGATAACACAAACTACTCAGTGACATTTATCGCACAAAATGATGACCTGTCAACTGGAGCTCAAATTCAAAGATTAGAAGAAAAAAAACGTTTCAACAACTGTCACTGCTAAATTGAATTACTTTATAGCTAAACAATCATGCTATAAATGGGTGCTTAGAATGGCAAATAAGCAACTTACAATGTTCTTGGTAGCTTTTCGATGCGAAGTGTCCACAGGTAGTCGAGAATAAATTGAAGTCAGATGCTGTAGTAGAAACTGATGTTAATGATGGATAATTATGCAGTGAAGTCAAAATGTTTAGTAGTTCTTGATGTTAGAAAAGAATAATGCTACGCGACAAAGTCAGAAGTTTTCGAGTGATGGTGCTGCTGAAAGCTGCTGTGACTTTATGACATTTCAAAATTCTGAAATAATGTAGATCTGACTAACGATGGAATAATCTGAGATTAGATGAATTCTGAGCAGATAATATAATATTGACGAGTTCTCTTCAAAATCTGCAACGGACTCTTTCTAGAAACTCTCACTCTGTCTCTAGTTGGAAAGATGTCGCGAATATGAGTTTTGGTAAAGTATTGAAGTATCAGTCCGCCTTATATAGAGTCGGGATGCCTCGATCCGAATGCCCTGGTTTTTATTCCTGTATCCAACCCATGTGGACCAGCATCCAACGCATGTGACCAGCATATGCTGAAAAAAAAGAAAGACGAATTCCCAAAATTATTTTTGGGGAAAGTACAAGATGAGAGCAGAAGTTGAGAATGCAAAATCGTTTTTTTCTTCTTTTTTTTAACTTCGATATTATCTACCTCTTTGACGATATACGTAATTTATATAAATAAAGTGAAACCATAGGATGTTATTGATTTTGTTTTTTGTTTTTTTGTTTGGGCGGGGGGGTTGTTGACCAACACTTTGATGGAATTTTTAATTTGGGTGTGAGGGATGGTAAACCTTTTTTTATCCCACCCTGTCGTCCTTCCAGAGATCCTTTTGACGCGAGTCAAAACTTGGGGAAACCCCCGACATTAACCACGCCCGAGCGCACATTCACGACCGTTACGGTTAAAGGAGACATTTAGTCTTGAGAACCTCGTAGTAATAGTGCGATACTTGTGTGAACGGGATTTGTTCCAGCGTTTCCATGCGTGACATCCCAAATTATATGAAATTATATTTCTGAAATATATATATATATGTTTGTTGTAATCATAGTTTGAATATTCAAAACCCTACCGTGAACAGCGAATCAACGTTTCATTAAGTTCCTATGAAGAATAATTGTCCATTACAATTATGAAAATACCAACGAATTGGCTCCACCAGGGCAGATTGTATTATCTTTTTCCACAGATACTAGGCAAAATTAATGAATCATGTAAATAATAATTAATTAATCTGTTTGCATTTCATGATATAAAAAATCAAATTAAATGATATGTTCACATGTGTCAAATATATTATTATCCTAGGGCATGGGTTTCTTTTAAATGTGATAGACAGCTTCCGGATCCAAGAATACAAAAATAAAAAACACGATTCGTTTTAATACAGCATTAATCGTTAGGAGAACACAATGCGGAAATAGGCTTAGGCTTATCGGAGCGTTAATTTCACTTCAGAAAGCTCACACGTCACTAGCTTGCCATACACATCAATAGGAGCAGACAATAGGTGTCGACCCTCGTTTAATTCGCTGTGCATCAAAATACTACACTGTTGACCATAATGTTGGAATAATTTATTATTCAGATCCAACTTCATTTTTGTTTTCTTCTACTTTTGCACCCCATGACTCATTTTAAACTAAGTATCATGATTATATAATGTGTCCACACTTCCGAGGTACAATGAATTGTTGCATACACGTGCATTAAGTAATTATAGCCTTTTGTTTGGAGCTATGAAAGGCAAGACCTTTGATGCTTGGTCCTTTC
The DNA here is from genome assembly GCA_037951105.1 of Echinarachnius parma. Lineage (NCBI taxonomy): Eukaryota > Metazoa > Echinodermata > Echinoidea > Clypeasteroida > Echinarachniidae > Echinarachnius > Echinarachnius parma. The sequence continues at coordinate 48,270 of JBAMJV010006493.1, forward strand.
CCTCTCTAAGGCTTATGTCCAAGAAATTAGCCATATCGCTGAGGCACATTTCTCAGTGTTAGCTGTAAATCTTTCACACATTGAAAGGGATAGTTGAGTTTTGGTAAAGAGAGTACAGTTTTGGTCAAACTGAACCAAAACCTGCACCATTGCATTACAAACTAATAGT
>JBAMJV010006494.1:0-53992 GCA_037951105.1 Echinarachnius parma
CTATCAGTCTATATTAATATATATCTATATATTTATCCATTTATTCAACTGATATAAATATATAGGTCGATAGATTATATAGTTTGTATCTTTTTTCTTTGTCTTTCTATCTCTCTCTCTTATTTTATATCTATATATCTATGTATCTATCTATATATCTATATATATATATCTACCTATTTATCTATCTATCTATCTATCTATCTATCTATCTATCTATCTGTCTATCTATCTATCTATCTATCTATCTATCTATCTATCTATCTATCTATCTGTCTGTCTGTCTGTCTGTCTGTCTGTCTGTCTGTCTGTCTGTCTATCTATCTATCTATCTATCTATCTATCTATCTATATATCTATCTATATATCTATATATCTATATATCTACCTATCTACCTATCTATCTATCTATCTATCTATCTATCTATCTATCTATCTATCTATCTATCTATCTACCTATCTATCTAGCTATATATATATCTATCTATCTATCTATCTATCTATCTATCTATCTATCTATCTATCTATCTATCTATCTATCTATCTATCTATCTGTATATCTATCTATCTATCTATCTATCTATATATCTACCTATCTATATATCTATCTATCTATCTATCTATCTATCTATCTATCTATCTATCTATCTATCTATCTATCTATCTATCTATCTATCTATCTATCTATCTATCTACATATCCGTCTTATTTGGTAAATTTGTATTTGTTTTGAGAATGTTTCGACGAAGCTTGAGTGAGTGGGGGCAAGGGAGACCACCATTGTTCCCCCAATGGTACTTTCTGCTCCCTCCCCGTTACCCCCTCCTTACAGGACTACAAGATACAGACCCTCTCCCCCTTGCAAAGATAACAAATAAATAAGGAAATACATCAGTACATAACTCTATGATATATCTTGCGCTCAGACTATTCCATTCTTGGGTAACTTACCCCCCCCCCCCCCCCAGACTGTTCCCTTCTTGGGTAACTTACCCCCACCCCCCCCCCCCCCCCCCCTCCCCATTTGCCAACCCCTTCTTTTGTTTGACCCTGGTTGTTTTCCACTGGAGAGCCATCGAGTGATGGACGAAGAATGCATCTATAGCATCAATAATCAAAGGCTGATGAATAATAGATTAACTCCGATCCTCTTTCTAAAGAAATATAATTATTTTGTGCCTATTCTTTGCGCGCTGAATCGTATTCTTCAAACAATATTGATGGGTAGATTGCTTGGGCATAACACGAGAAAAAAAAAGGGAGAATGATTTTATGAAGGCAGATAAATAATATTTACCTCCCACTAAGGATGCCTACATAATTACAATTGGTATGATCGTGATGATGAAGCGTGTTCTTTTCAAGATGAGAACTAGTAAATCGCTTGGGTAAAAAACGGAGGAAAATTAGGTGAAAATGAAAAAAGTAGATAAATAATAAATTAACTTTCCTCTTTGAAAGCAAAGTGACATATTACTCTCGGCATGATCGTGATGATGAAGTGCATTCGTCAAAAAAACATTGATGGATAGATCACTCGGGCATAAACGAGCAAATATTCTGTGAAAATGAAAAGAATCGTAGATAAATAATTGATTAAATTTCCTCTTTCTGAAGAAAACAAAAATATTGTGCCCATGTTCTTCGCAAGATAGAATTATTCCATTACAAATATTGACGGACAAAGAATCAAAACAGCATTGTAATTGTTACACAGAAAACGGTGGATGTAACCAAAACTTGCACCATATCACCACAAACTAATGGTTTAAAAGGGAAGAACAAATAACAAACGGCTAAATAAGAAGCCTGTTATCATTCAAAGAGCAGCCGTTCAAACACAAGACGGTGCTCTCTAAAAACACATTGGTTTCAACATTTTTTTTAATAACAAATTGTGAATGTGATGTTTTTAAAAATGGCGATTCAATAGAGAGATCATCAACAACTATTTGAAAACCTCTTTGGTAATTATTTTGTTGAAAAGTATAGGCATTATATATATATTTTTTTCTTAAACCATTGAATAAATGTGGGACCCACATTTAATCAATTCGGATATATTTATTGATATTTCAGCTATTTCTCAATCGATTTTTATCGAATATTAAAGGTTTGTTTTATCTTTAAAAGTATGCGCTCTTCCAAGAATTATATTTATTTTTTTGTATTACCTCACAAATGAATTACATCCTGAAGCGCCCTCTATAAACGGCCCAAACTGTACTCTCCCATTAGAACATGTCTCTTGTAGTTGAAAAAAGTATGGTTTATTTTGAAAACTTTCAATAAATGAACGGGATCTTTTGATTCAATGGTTACATATATCGCCTTTCCACTACAGGATACATGTTTTAATGGGATAGTGCAGTTTGGGCCGCTTAGGGGGCGCTTCAGGATGTAATTCATTTGTGAGGAAATACAAAAAACTAAATGTAATATTCTTGGAAGAGCAGCCGTTCCTGATGTATTTGAAAATCTCTAATGGAAAAGATTTCGATGTAAATGACAATATTAAGCGTTCAACAATCTTCTGCTTTGTTTATTGACTATTTACGTTCATTGTTTTTTATTCTTCAGGAACGGGATCTTTCGGTTCGAGATGGGATTCCGGGATAAGATGGAGGCGATCCTGCGGCGCCTGGTTCGGGTCAAGTCCCTGGACTACAGCGGGAAGTGTACCGACGAAGGTGCCGATGTTCCCGGAAGGCTTTCCAAGTCCCTGTCGACGCTGGACCTGGTCTCGCTCGGCGTCGGTAGCTGTGCGGGAACGGGAATGTACGTGGTTTCGGGACTGGTCGCCCGGGAAATGGCAGGTCCCGGTGTTATTCTCTCCTTCACCATTGCCGCAATGGCATCCATTCTATCAGGTAACGCTTTCCCTTCACCTCTGCTCTATTTTAGTCGACACAAATGTAGATTTCACCATATAAATTCAGATTTGTAATAAAACCAATCATATAATTATCATTCATGCATACTTCGCATTCCTTAATTGTATTGTTGAAGTTTAAGAATAATTTTACGAGTTTGTTTTTACGAACCCATGTTGTAGTAAATGTCTGCATGTTATGATATTGCTATATAAGAGAATAACAATATTTGTTATTCTTTACACAAGGTACAAGTTACACGAGCAATCTCATATATCACGAATATTTCATGCACTTATGAACGTTCTTGTTTAACGAGTTTCATATAATATATTATACCCTGTTTTGATTTGATAAACATGTGATGCAGTACTACAATAACACGAATAATACACACAATAAAGCAGTATGCATTTCAGTCTGCAAGTCACGTAAAGCCTATTCAACCTCTAAATTCATGAAAAGGCGCATCGGTTCTACATTCTAAGAACGCATACAGCTCTGACATTTAGAAAACACTCGAAGTTTAGTCTCCAGAACAGTGAAATTTGCTCAAAGCATGCACACAAACCGGATGGAGGTGTATATAGGATAGCTGCTTAGTGGGGGCGAGGGGCGAAGGGGGATTTTACCTTATCCACCTTGGGTTTTTTGTACGCCCCCCCCCCCCCCCCCTTCGAAGAAAATACTGGACGTTTATAATCAAGAACGGTACGATTTGCTCACAGTATACACAACAACCGAATGTGTAGGGTATCTTAGGGGCGAAGCGGTGAGGGGGCGAGGAGCGTTCTACCATCCACCTGTTAGGATTTTGCACCCTCATTTTCCACCACCCTTTGCCCACTGACTGTCTTTACCCTGGCTATGCTATTAAACAAAAACGGCACACTTCTCAAGAGCTAATTGAGGCTTCGAACGACGTTATAATAATAGATGTGTACCGAGAAATGAAGACAACCTAAACACTCACAAATGGTTCCGTTAAAAAGGCCTGCAGCTTAAAGGGATTTTATAGTACTTAACATTGTCCAAATCCTCATAAACTTACTTGGAACTCTAGTGGTTCTCTCATACCTTATCATATTCATATTAACAATAAAAGCACGGGACAGGTTTCGGTTTTTCAAATTTCCATTTCGTTCAAAAGATATTTACGATTGAAGTGTACAGATATAAAATTGTCTACGGGATAATTTAATGCCGTGTACAAAGCAAGTACAATGAGCTAGCTAGTGAATATCACTTTGCATTTTTGCTAATATCTCAGCAAAAAGACATCCAATTAAGGTGAAATTTTCACACATTACTTTGTGGACATATCAGCTCGCTCCAATACACATTTTTTATAAATCACACATCCCTTTTTGCACTTGCCAACAAAGTTACTAGATCCCTTTAATACACAATTAGCTGAGCTGCCAAGTCTCTCAGATTTCGCAGGAGACTCCCTGAAAATAGACCGAGATTACATCTCATCAGCGAATCTCCCTGATTATTGAAAGATTATTGTCATTAGGTTGTATGCATTTGATAGATTTCTGATGAAGTTTCCCTAAATCTGTACTGATTGTTGAATTTCAATGCTGGTAGCTCTGAATCAGCTGCTATTCGCGTCATCGCGTTATCTAAACGAATAAGATGCATATAAACCAATAGTACCGCCTCTAAGAGTCGGTGTAAGATGAAGAAAATGTTCAATCACTTCAAACAGTGGTTTTTTTTTCCATCACTCGTCTCTGTATCGTTATTATTCTGGGCATAGTAAACAGCTTTCTCATTAGAGATGCACATCGATATGAAAAACAAATATTTAGGCACTTAATTCAAAGTGTTTTCTTCGTCTCTGTTATCCCCGCCAATATTCCCTGGCCAGTAATATACCAAATGGTTCGGCTCTGTCATGTTGAAAGCAACTACCCAGCTAGCCACCTGACGTCGTGCCATCGTTGGGCCGATGTCATGTTCGTTGTAAGGGGACGTTGGGCCAACATGCGACATGCGACGTCACCGAGACGTTAAAATGTCCGCCAGCCCAACATCAGCTCGGCGTCTTTTTTTAATGCTGGCCCAACGTCATTTAGCGATTTCGGCCCAACATCAATTATTGACAATGGCCCAATGTCAGTTCTAACGTAGGCCCAACATCGATTCCTGACGTTGAGAGAACATCAAGTTTTGACGTCGGCCCGACGTTAAAATGTCCGCCAGCCTAACATTGTCCCAACATCATTTTGTGATGTCGGGCAAATGTCAATTTCCGACAATGGCCCAACACCGAATCCTGACATAGGACAGATATCAAATTCTGATGTGGGCTCGACGTGAAAATGTCCGCCAGCCCAACATCGTCACTACGTCATTTTGTGATATTGGCATAACGTCAATTTCCAACAATGGCCCAACATCAACTCATGACATTGGACCAACATAACATTATGATGTCGGCTCGAGGTTAAAATGTCCGCTAGCCCAACATTGTCACGACATCATTCTGTGATGTTGGTCCAACGTCAATTTCCGCCAATGGCCCAATATCAAATCCTGACGTTGGGCCAACATCAAATTCTGACGTTGGCCCGACATTAAAATGTCCGCCAGCCCGACATTCGCCCAACGTTATTTTTTATTGTTGGCCCAACATCAAATCTTGACGTTGGCCCAACATCAAATCTTGACGTTCGCCCGACGTTTGAATGTCCGCTAACCCAACATTGGCCTAACGTAATTTTCTGATGCTGGACCAACATCAAAATTTGACAATGGCCCAATGTCAAATGGCCAACGTAGGACCAACATCAAAAACGTAAAAAGAAATTAGAAAACATGCATAGATTCCACGTCCAATCCATGCATTTTGTTTAACCTTTACACACATTCATTCATAAATCATCATCATCATCATCATCATCATAATTCTATTCTATAAATATCCTATTCCTATACCTATTGCCTACTCCTAAACCTATCATCCTACAAACATCATCCTATCGTCCTACAAACATAGGTCGCAATCGGTATACTATATATACACCTCTTCTTAGCATGTATGTTTTGTAATAGTTAGTATTTGTAGAGCGTTGAATTTGAAATAATCCACCTTCAAATCATATTCATAACACTATTTAAGGTGTTATTTATATTCTTATATATCCTTCTAAATTATATACAGCAGCAAGGACATGACAAAAGTATATTTTTTAATATAAATAATTCCAAAAATCGAAAATTTTCATTTCACTTACGATCGCTTATAATCGATCATGAATTTCCCGATAGCAATACTTCTTTTTTTTTTACTTTTGAATTACTAATGTTTGTAATCGATTAAACGAAATTCAATTCAGTATAGATTCTCAAAGCAAGTTAACAAAAATATAAGTACCCAGCTAGCTTACTGACGTCGGACCGGTGTTGGCAGGTCTTCGGCAAGATCGCGGTCGGCAAACAGACGTCGCGCCAACATTACGCCAACGTCGAATTTAAGTTGGAGGTTTTGGAAATGAAATAAGTCGGAAAATGGTTGTAGTTGAATATCGTGCCGATGTCATTAAGTTGACGAAAACAATACGTCTCAAATAAAACGTCGCGCTAAAATCGCACCAATGCCGAAACTGGTACCAATTTAAGAGCTTGATAGAGGGTTGTAATATTAATGTTGGGCCGATGTCAATAAACCGACATGAATATGACATCTCAAATATGACGTTGGGCCAATGTTGTACCGATGTCGGAATATATCATTTTAAGAGGTCGGTAAATGGTTGAATGTGGAATTGATGTCGGACGGATGTTATTAATTGGACATCAATATGACATCACAAATATGACGTCAAGCCGATATCGCGCCGATGTCAGAATTGGCAGCAATGACACGAGTCGGCAAATAGTCATGAAATCGATGTTCAGCCGATGTCAATATTCTGACATGAATATGTCATTTCCAATATGACGTCGGGATAATTTCGCGCCGATGTTGGAACTGGTAGCAATTAAAGAGGTCGGTAAATGGTTGTAACATTGATGTCGGACCAATGAGTTTTATTGGACATCCATATGACATCTCAATTATGACGCCAAAGCGATATATTGCCGATGTCATAAATGGCACCAATGAAACTAATCATTAAATAGTCATTAAATGGATGTTGTTCCGTTGTCAATAATTCGACATGAATATGACATCTCAAATATAAAATCGGCCTTCTATCGCCCCGATGTTGGAACTGGTAGTAATTTAAGAGGTCGGTAAAATGCTGTGAAATTGATGTCGGGTCACAGTTATTAATTAGACATAAATATGACATCCAAAATATGACTTTGGGCCTATACCGCACAGATGTCGGAACTTTACGAAATTTTAAAGGTGGGTAAAAGGTTGTGAAATAGATGTCGGGTGGATGTCATTACTCCTACATAAATATGACATCTCTACTATGACGTCAGTCCGATATTGTGATGATGTTGTATCTGGTAGCAATTTAAGAGGTCGGTACATGGTTGTGAAATTGATGTCTGGCCAATGTTATTAATTGGACCTCAATATGACATCTCTATATGATGACGCCAAAGCGATATCCTGCCGATGTCAGAACTGACAGCAATTAAACAAGTCGGCAAATGGTCATTAAACTGATGTTGTGCCGATGTCATTAATCCGACATGAATAAGATATCTCAAATATGACGTTGGGTCAATGTTGTACCGATGTCGGAACTGGCGACCATTTGTCGGCTTGTTTCATTGCTGCCAGTTCTGACATCGGCAGGATATCGCTATGGCGTCATCATTGAGATGTCATATTCATGTCTAATCATTGACTTCGGCACAACATCAATTAAATGACCATTTGCCGAGTTGTTTCATTGCTGCAAGTTCTTACATCAGCCTGACATATTTATCACATTCATGTCTAATTAATAACATCGGACCGATATCAATTTTACTACCATTTGCCGACCTCCTTAATTGCTATCTTTTCCGACATCGGCGCGATATTAGCCCGACGTCATATTGGAGATGGCATATTCATGTCCGACTATTGACATCGGCGCAACATCACTTTTTATGATCATTTGCCGACTTGTTTCATTGCTGTCAGTTCTGACATCGGCATGATATCGCATTGACGTCATCATTGAGATGTCATATTCATGTCGGATCATTGACATCGGCTCAACATCAACTTAATGACTATTAGCCGACTTGATTCACTGCTGCCCATTCTGACGTCGTAGGATTTCGGTTTGACGTAAAAATTGAGATGTCCTATTCTTGTCTCATTACTAACATTGTCCCGACATTAATTTCACAACCATGACTGACCACTGACTGAATACTTGATGTTGGGTCGAAATCGTAAAATGACGTTTGGCCAGCATAAAAAAAAAACAACGCCGCGCTGATGTTGGGCTGGCGGACATTATTACGTCGCGGCGACGTCGGATTTTTAATGTAGGCCCAACGTCTTCTTAAAACGACTTTTTACATTGGCCCAATGTTGGCACAACGTCAGGTGGCTAGCTGGGTAGCGACCTCTTAAATTGATACCAGTCCCAACATCGGCGCAATATTAGGTCGACCTCTTATTGGAGATGTCATATTAATGACATTGGGCCATTGTCAAATTTTGATGTTGGTCCAGCATCAAACGTCGGGCGAACGGCAAGATTTGATGTTGGGCCAACAATAAAAAATAACGTTGGGCTAATGTCGGGCTGGCGGACATTGTAATGTCGGGCCAACGTCAGAATTTGATGTTGGCCCAACGTCAGGATTTGATATTGGGCCATTGGCGGAAATTGACATTTGCCCGACATCACAAAATGATGTTGGGACAATGTTAGGCTAGCGGACATTTTAACCTCGCGCCCACATCATAATGTTATGTTGGTCCAATGTCATGAGTTGATGTTGGGCCATTGTCAGAAATTGACGTATCACAAAATGACGTGGTGACGATAATGGGCTGGCGGACATTTTAAAGTCGAGCCCACATCAGAATTTGATATCTGTCATATGTCAGGATTTGGTGTTGGGCCATTGTCGGAAATTGACATTTGCCCGACATCACAAAATGATGTTGGGACAATGTTAGGCTAGCGGACATTTTAACCTCGCGCCCACATCATAATGTTATGTTGGTCCAATGTCATGAGTTGATGTTGGGCCATTGTCAGAAATTGACGTATCACAAAATGACGTGGTGACGATGTTGGGCTGGCGGACATTTTAACGTCGAGCCCACATCAGAATTTGATATCTGTCCTATGTCAGGATTTGGTGTTGGGCCATTGTCGGAAATTGACATTTGCCCGACATCACAAAATGATGTTGGGACAATGTTAGGCTAGCGGACATTTTAACCTCGCGCCCACATCATAATGTTATGTTGGTCCAATGTCATGAGTTGATGTTGGGCCATTGTCAGAAATTGACGTATCACAAAATGACGTGGTGACGATAATGGGCTGGCGGACATTTTAACGTCGAGCCCACATCAGAATTTGATATCTGTCCTATGTCAGGATTTGGTGTTGGGCCATTGTCGGAAATTGACATTTGCCCGACATCACAAAATGATGTTGGGACAATGTTAGGCTAGCGGACATTTTAACCTCGCGCCCACATCATAATGTTATGTTGGTCCAATGTCATGAGTTGATGTTGGGCCATTGTCAGAAATTGACGTATCACAAAATGACGTGGTGACGATAATGGGCTGGCGGACATTTTAACGTCGAGCCCACATCAGAATTTGATATCTGTCCTATGTCAGGATTTGGTGTTGGGCCATTGTCGGAAATTGACATTTGCCCGACATCACAAAATGATGTTGGGACAATGTTAGGCTAGCGGACATTTTAACCTCGCGCCCACATCATAACGTTATGTTGGTCCAATGTCATGAGTTGATGTTGGGCCATTGTCAGAAATTGACGTATCACAAAATGACGTGGTGACGATAATGGGCTGGCGGACATTTTAACGTCGAGCCCACATCAGAATTTGATATCTGTCATATGTCAGGATTTGGTGTTGGGCCATTGTCGGAAATTGACATTTGCCCGACATCACAAAATGATGTTGGGACAATGTTAGGCTAGCGGACATTTTAACCTCGCGCCCACATCATAATGTTATGTTGGTCCAATGTCATGAGTTGATGTTGGGCCATTGTCAGAAATTGACGTATCACAAAATGACGTGGTGACGATGTTGGGCTGGCGGACATTTTAACGTCGAGCCCACATCAGAATTTGATATCTGTCCTATGTCAGGATTTGGTGTTGGGCCATTGTCGGAAATTGACATTTGCCCGACATCACAAAATGATGTTGGGACAATGTTAGGCTAGCGGACATTTTAACCTCGCGCCCACATCATAATGTTATGTTGGTCCAATGTCATGAGTTGATGTTGGGCCATTGTCAGAAATTGACGTATCACAAAATGACGTGGTGACGATAATGGGCTGGCGGACATTTTAACGTCGAGCCCACATCAGAATTTGATATCTGTCCTATGTCAGGATTTGGTGTTGGGCCATTGTCGGAAATTGACATTTGCCCGACATCACAAAATGATGTTGGGACAATGTTAGGCTAGCGGACATTTTAACCTCGCGCCCACATCATAATGTTATGTTGGTCCAATGTCATGAGTTGATGTTGGGCCATTGTCAGAAATTGACGTATCACAAAATGACGTGGTGACGATAATGGGCTGGCGGACATTTTAACGTCGAGCCCACATCAGAATTTGATATCTGTCATATGTCAGGATTTGGTGTTGGGCCATTGTCGGAAATTGACATTTGCCCGACATCACAAAATGATGTTGGGACAATGTTAGGGTAGCGGACATTTTAACCTCGCGCCCACATCATAATGTTATGTTGGTCCAATGTCATGAGTTGATGTTGGGCCATTGTCAGAAATTGACGTATCACAAAATGACGTGGTGACGATGTTGGGCTGGCGGACATTTTAACGTCGAGCCCACATCAGAATTTGATATCTGTCCTATGTCAGGATTTGGTGTTGGGCCATTGTCGGAAATTGACATTTGCCCGACATCACAAAATGATGTTGGGACAATGTTAGGCTAGCGGACATTTTAACCTCGCGCCCACATCATAATGTTATGTTGGTCCAATGTCATGAGTTGATGTTGGGCCATTGTCAGAAATTGACGTATCACAAAATGACGTGGTGACGATGTTGGGCTGGCGGACATTTTAACGTCGAGCCCACATCAGAATTTGATATCTGTCCTATGTCAGGATTTGGTGTTGGGCCATTGTCGGAAATTGACATTTGCCCGACATCACAAAATGATGTTGGGACAATGTTAGGCTAGCGGACATTTTAACCTCGCGCCCACATCATAATGTTATGTTGGTCCAATGTCATGAGTTGATGTTGGGCCATTGTCAGAAATTGACGTATCACAAAATGACGTGGTTACGATGTTGGGCTGGCGGACATTTTAACCTCGAGCCAACCGCGATAAGCCGACATCCGGCCAACAACTTATGACATCGGCACGACGTCAGGTGGCTAGCTGGGTAGATATAGCAGTAGAATTATAGATGCGTAAAGATAGCCCTTATGGTATTGAAGACAATACTCAATAATTCAATTCAAAACTGCAACACTAATGGGGACTAGATACACAACGTTATATATATGGTGCAATTGTAGATGCACGGTGTTATGCAGAAAATACTCAATCACTTAATTCAAAGCAGTGTGTTTCGAATTCTTCGTCTGTGTTTTGCGATTCCTAAAATGGTCCCAGAATACCAGTGGAGACGGCAATACAAAACGATAGAATTATAGATTCATAGCGATGTAGGCCTAGGTATGTATATTAAATGAAGACAATATTCAATCACTCAATTTAAGCAGCGCTTTCTTCGTCGATCGTCTGTGTTTGGCTGCCATTACTATTATGAAGATTTCGAATTCCCTTCTGGAGCAATTTGAGTTTTGTGACGTCAATCATTAAACACAAATCTAACTCAAAGAGGCACTTGCCCTCCAGCCAGATCACAGTGGCGGAGCTAAGGGGGGAAGAGTGGGGGATTAGGGGGAGCAAAATTGCCCCCTTTTGTAATATTATATCCCTTATTGCCCCCGTCCCCGCACCTGCTGCACCCCTCAATACTGCCACTACATATATATTGCCCCCCCCCCTTTAATGCTGTTAATTGCCCCCCTCCAACCCCGAATACATGGAATAGGTGTTCTGATCTGCTCTTTGCCCAAATCGTCCTAGGTTCGAAACCTAGCTACACCGATTAATACTGCCACATCAGACTTTGGGAAATCCTGATTATATTTCCGAGGGGGCTGCGCCTTTCGGATGGTGAGATATAAAGGGGGTGTTAATAATTGATGAAAACGCGTCAGTAAACAAAGCAACAACAAATATCCACCCACCATGCATCCCCACCCCCATGGGAATGCTCCTCCCTCACCGCTTCCCAGTGCGATTTCTTGCTTTTTACTGGCGCCTCTCCCCTTTGGGGGAAACGTGTTAAATGCGTGTAGGCAGTGGCGTAGTAATCAGATAATGGATGGGCACGGGGTAAATACCACACATACAAATAAATAATAAGGTAAACAATCTTCGTAGAAATTATAAATATATAAACATACGAACACTATGCCACTGCATGTAATTAAAAGGAAACTATAAACGCTGGCATTTTGCTTACTGTTACTGATAATTTCCTGTCATTTATAATCATATATTTTCTCTTGACTATCATGCAGTAACAATGAAAATAATCATTTTTTGAGCCACTGTCATCTGTTTGAACTGACCAAGGCTGCCATATTTTTTTTTAACGATACCGCATTACTAGTGATATCCAAGAATAATTATACGACTACATGTGACAGGAATCATGGAATTATCACTAACATTAACTAAGCAAACATGCATGCCGGCGTTTGGTTTCCCTGTATTAATATACAACGTTATTGGCATAATTATGCTGCCCTATTCGTGGAGGTGCTCCGCGCCCCCCCCCCCCCCCCCCACCATCACGAGAGGTCTTTTTCCCCTGGCCACGCCCCTTACAGAGCGACATTTCGCAGGGGCCGTCGCCCAGACTATACTCTGCGTCTAAATAGATTTGTCTAGCCGATAATCACTCAACACGTTTATTTCAGTCCAATCTTAAACATAAGCATGAAACAAATGTAAAAACACCAAATCGGCGCTAGACAATCGTATTTAAACGCACTCTTCAGCTCTTATAGACAACGTTTTAATCCACGAAGCTCTATCGGAACACGAAGACAATAATTAGTTTGCGTTCCCCGTTGAGCTGTTCAGATAATCAGAAAACGTCCGAGATGACATTTAATTTGTCCTTCGATTTGAACTGACTAGTTCCATCAATATCGTCTGCGTCGTTTTTGCTTGCTTTTGATTTTAAGATAGTTGTCCCCAATGTTGCACACCTGGCCATGCTGACTACACCCATCTCCATTAAACAATGAACATTTTGAAGTTGGAATTACATCGGGTGCGTTTATATAGGCTTGCCTTGCCCATGCAGATCAGCGTTTTAAACGTATTTTAGACTTAATGCTTTCCCATGAATTAGTCTGAAACAATTTCTAAATTCAGATTATACGCTATTAAATTTCTACGCCCTAAATACAATAATGTCAAATTGCCTTTCATTTCTCATTATACGCTATTAAATTTCTACGCTATTACATTTCTAGCGTATAATCTGAATTTAGAAATTTGTTTCAGACTAATTCATGGGAAAGCATTAAGTCTAAAATACGTTTAAAACGCTGATCTGCATGGGCAAGGCAAGCCTATATAAACGCACCCGATGTAATTCCAACTTCAAAATGTTCATTGTTTAATCTGAACGTCCGAGATGACATTTAATTTGTCCTTCGATTTGAACTGACTAGTTCCATCAATATCGTCTGCGTCGTTTTTGCTTGCTTTTGATTTTAAGATAGTTGTCCCCAATGTTGCACACCTGGCCATGCTGACTACACCCATCTCCATTAAACAATGAACATTTTGAAGTTGGAATTACATCGGGTGCGTTTATATAGGCTTGCCTTGCCCATGCAGATCAGCGTTTTAAACGTATTTTAGACTTAATGCTTTCCCATGAATTAGTCTGAAACAAATTTCTAAATTCAGATTATACGCTAGAAATGTATATAAAAAACATACAGAAACTAGTCACAAACCAATCCCTGGATTACATCAGGTGCATTAAAATAGTCTCGCATATAGCCGAGAATGTGCGTTTTTTTCTCTCAATTTTTCCACATTTAGCTTTAATCACGTTTCGAAATGCAGATTCTGCCATAAACAAGACTATCTAAACGCACTCAAAAATTTGCCCAAATCCCTGAAGTCTTCTCAAGGAGCCCCATATATGCAATGGAATACGCGGATAATATTAGTATGTTTTCCTCTAAAGGCCCGGTCACATATCACCGGATAGCATAAACGGATGCCCGACAGAGGTCACAATTTTTAATCCGTTCGTCTCCGTTTCTATGCGTTTCTTGTCCGTTCCTCGTCAGGCGATGTTCGTTGTTCTATCCGGCGTAACATTTTGTGTATGAAGACGAATTTCACCACCGGAAAAAAAACTTTATTTCGCAAATGTTATTGTCGTCGGGCATCCGTTTACGCTATACGGTGATATGTGACCAAATGCAGGCTTGTAAGCTGTTCGTGATATCAGAAGTGAGTTGGCATTCGTTTGTCCTTCGATTTGAACTCACTTATTCCCTCAACTCATTGTATTATGTCTATTTTTTTCTTGGGATTTCCTATACATAATTCAATATTGTCTAGCTTGCTTGTGCATAAACAGTTGCGTAGGAATATACAATGCATCTTTTAGCTGAAACTGAGCTTTGTTGACAGTGTCAACGATTTTGAATTGTGATTGAAGTTTGTGTTTGTTTGTCAAAACGCATCATTTAATGTGTGTTTTTTTACAACATTTTCTCTACAAATAAAGGTCGAATGAATCCTTTTCTGTAGATATTGATTGATAGCATGATGAATTATTATGCAGCGAATAAAGGCAGACATAGTTTATTTAGTCCTGTTATCATATTTTGACATGTTTCCAATATGTAGAGATTTGTTAAATATTATAAAGGAAAAATTAACAAAAATGAGATTATCTCACTTTTATGTAGTATCTAACGCGCTTTTCAACATAGCTTATATAAAGTTAACATAAAAAGTAATACTATTATCAGTGCTTATTAACCTGTTCCCCACTAGATTTTGCAATCACCTTAAATTCAATACAAGGGACCACCAGGTTCCCATATATAGGCAATGTGTTGATGCGTTACATGGTTTTCTCCTGTCCGTATTGAGACGTTACATCAGTAAAAAAAAAAATATCAGTATTTGCAAGTATTTGTAAGATACATCCGGTTGTGTTAAAGGGACAGGTCCACTTTTACAAAACGTCTGAACAACTTTCAGTTGACGGATGGGGATCAATGTAACACGCAAAAAAAAAATCAGAGCGAACAGCGCTCTAATTTGGATTATACGAATGAAAAACGAATGCGTCCCTCCATTTAAACTATATATCGGTCAATAAAGGAGTTCAACTGATTTAGCATAATATTACAACAATATAGTACTAATTCTCGTAAAGGTATTGTGAAGCCGACATTTGTTAACGTATGTCACGGAAAAGATCTCTAAAAGAAAGAATATATAATTACATGTAGTCAGTTTAAGCGATGTTTGGGTATTTTGCTTGGTAAACGCTCACACATTAGTACTTATGCGCGGTCACGTAGCTAGCGCGGGTCACGTAGGGGTCATGCATACTGATCTGGCACTCCATGAAATCTATGTACGAACTTACTCACCGGCCGAAAATACGTATGTACCTATTTAACCGACGTCCCTCAGTTTATTCAGTTTTAGGTCTATAACTCCACGAAGAAGAGATTTCAAGCCCTAATTTGTTCAGGCATGCTATTAAATGACATTTCCTTTCATATAAGACAATAACCTCACAACTTTTGAATTTTGGCTTGCAAAAGAGGATCTCTCCCTTTAAGTACTATCATGGAGGGAGACATGTCCTCTTTGCTTGTTCCCGTAGTATTCGCATCGCCAGTGTATTGAGGAAATAAACAGTATTTTACCATCTGGTAACATTATAACGGCTCATTTACTCCCGCCATCCGTGTTCAGGTGGTTTATAATCACTTGGTCTACACCTATTTGATCTACGTCTCATCGTATCTTCTACATGATGCCTTAGACTTCTTTTCCTCCAAACTTGCAGCCGATACCAACCCCAACCTAGCTCTCACCCTAACCCCAACCTAGCTCTCACCCTAATCCCAACCCTAACTCTCACCCTAATCCCCACCCTAACTCTCACCCTAACCCCAACCCTAACTCTCACCCTAATCCCAACCCTAACTCTCACCCTAACCCCAACCCCAACCTCTCAACCTAATCCCAACCCTAACTCTCACCCTAATCCCAACCCCAACTCTCACCCTAATCCCAACCCTAACTTTCACCTTAATCCCAACCCTAACTCTCACCCTAATCCCAACCCTAACTCTCACCCTAATCCAAACCCAACCTCTCACCCTAATCCCAACCCTAACTTTCACCCTAACCCCAACCTCTCAACCTAATTCCAACCCTAACTCTCACCCTAATCCCAACCCTCACTCTCACCCTAATCCCAACCCTAACTCTCACCCTAATCCCAACCCTAACTCTAACCCTAATCCCAACCCTAACTCTCACCCTAATTCCAACCCTAACTCTCACCCTAATCCCAACCCTAACTCTAACCCTAATCCCAACCCTAACTCTCACCCTAATCCCAACCCTAACTCTCATCCTAATCCCAACCCTTATTCTAACCCTAATCCCAACCCATAACCTTAATAATGATAATCCCTAATCGAAATCCCAATCCTCTGAATTTTGACTTTGCTAGTAGACAAAATGGGTGTGAACCAAGCAGCCTTGTGAAGACTGTTCATCTCATTTGTCTGCTGTCTTGTAACACGCATTGATCATTCTAGGTCTCGTCTCTTGGTTTCCATGGTGACCGAACTACATCTTCTGTGAGACGGACTGTTATATGATCATAGGGTGTGTTGTTTTAGTTGTACATGTCTTTGTATTTCTCCATGGAGAGTGAAAGACGCACCATTTTTCTTATGAAGAGCTAAATTCTAAAAGGGGCTTAACATTCTTTAGAAAATGAGTAAACGATATGCGTGCAATAACGAGCTACATTATTATGTCGTATAAATCGAAATGTTAAGATAAATCGCAAACAAACCCAAACAAGGAGAATTCTGCTTTTATATTCTATATTCTTATTGGAATGTACAAAGTATATCGAAATCTCAAATTTCTCCCAATATACAACATGTATAAAATATAGTAACGTGGATGTATGGCCTTTTGGAATAGGTATCGTCGTTAAATTTACATCAGTGCTGAGTGTAACCATTATGATAATGCGTTTCGGCCATAATTAGAACTAATTATTTTCAAAGAACAATTAACTCTGGAGGGGAAAAACATAACATTATTTTATAATACACCTCTCTCTAGTTGTGTGTTAACACGTTGCTTTTCATCTTGAGCTGTGTAACAGTTTAAAGTGAAATGCCCGGCTGTTTCAGGGGGCGATGTCGAACAGCCCATATGGAGGCGCCACATTGATACCAGGTTCAGGTTCATTATTTGTTCAACACGATTATTTGACCATTATTCGTTTATATAGTTTCGATTTTTGATTTATCATTAAATAAATGATCGTTCATTGCATACATGGCATAATAACACAAATATAAACATGTATTTGTATATATTATATAGCAAAAATATAATTTCTGTCACTCTTGCGTAAATAAAACTAATAGATGTGCTCATTCCCCACAAGCAGATTTCTTATAGTCATACTAAATGTGCATGTAACATATGGTACACTGCGTGTTCGGTCTCACACAGATTAAAGTTATGATTCTCTACTTTCAACATGGCTTGAAGGTTTCACAAATATAATGTATATCTATAAATACTACCTGTGTTTAGGTTTTAGTGTACAAATGAACACGATATATGATAGCACTGTAAGAGTTAATCTAGCACTGTTGACATATTTCGGCCCTAAGCTCGACAAATAATCAAATTTGTGAAAGATCAAACAAACAAGTGGCAATAATAATTTCCCGAAGGGTTGCCAATTTAGGGGGCAAAAATGAATTCTTTGATCGTATGCACATGATGCAGGCCGCGCGTAAACATGTTTACCTTTCTGTCTAAATCAACCTCCTCGATCAACGATAAATAAATAAAATAGTGATTGGCGTAGTCAGGGCCAACCACACCAAAAAGGGGGTGGGGTAAGAGGGATGAGGGATGAGCCTGACCAAAAAATTGGTTTTGTTATAGATTTGCCTAACCCCACCCACTCACAGGCGGTTGGCGTAATTTGTCTAGGCCACTTAAAACAGCTTATTCGTGTTATATAAAGATGGGCGCTTCCTAATTATCAGACACGACTGGCGAAAGAATACCGCGCACATAGGAGAAGCAATAGCCGTAAGTTGCCGCTACTCGTGTGATAGTGACCCTTCCCAATTGCCAGTCGTCTTGTCATTCGGACTCGAAGCTGTGTAAAAAGGTTTGAGAATGGGTGCACCCCCCCCCCCCCCCCCCACCCCGCTCTTGCCCCCATACACACATACACATATTTGTAAAAGACACAAGGCCTTATTAAAAAAATATAGGTATATGGGGGGGGGGGGGGGGGGCAATTTTCCCAACCCCTTATAGTAATCATACACTCTGTCGCATAATTGTAAAGGAACAAATGCCCGTCGAAAGACTAATTAGGAGAATCCCCCCCCCCCCCCGCCCCCGCGGACCCTCCTTGCCCCTATACACTATACGCCGCACGATTGTAAAACTAAAAACAAATCGTTGTCAAAAGGCTTTATAAGGTAGGAGGGACAATTATTATACCCCGTCTCCCCTTGCCCCCCCCCCCCCCCCCCCATACACTACGTCGCTTGATTGTTAACAAAAAAGGTTAAACCTTTCAGCGGATCGATCTATCGTCATAATTATATTCTTCCCGCAGAATAGAGTGGCGCGAATAAGTGAACTCAAGCCTCGAGGAAAATCTGATTTTCGAAAGGGATATAAAAGAGAAAAAAATGGGAAAATATGATTTATAATGTGTATAGAAATATTCTCTTTCGACGTTTGAGAAGCGCCTTCTTTGGGCACAAACGCGACGTTGTATTATGTCGAAACACATATACGGTAGTCAAACAATTATGTTGATGTACTAATGATTCTGTTACTTGTTTATTTTTGTACATGTACAATAATTTCGATTTGTTTAGATTATGCCACTTATGTAGTAGATACTACGATATCCATAATAGCACAAGTATGGATAGTGCAATACACCATTGATAACAGTGCTCAACTTAAAAAAATAGGAGCAATTATTATTATTATTATTATTATTATTATGATCCATAATATGTATTAATTGAAGTTCGATCAGGGCAAATTGTAATTTGTTGTACATTATGGACAATCGTTGGTGTAAAGAAGACTTAGAAAAGGAGAATATCAACAATTAATTATTTTCGTCTATAGCGAGGACTGAATGTGTTCCATTTAAAAAGGGTAATGCACCAGGCTAACTGACATACCACATTATTATAAAGTAAAGTTCGTTTGAATTGATTACATTAATGATAATACAATTTGTACCCAAATGCCGAGAGCCGTGGTAAATCGATAAAACATCACACGTTTATTCAAGACGAGACGAAAGAGAAGACTTAGTATTGCTACGAACAGTTATATTAATTTTAAAAAAGGATAGTGTTATAGCATGCTTACAGATCTGTCAACCTCAATAAACATTGTACTCGAATGTTAAAGTGATCCATTAACTTTGTCAAATTCGACCAAAATCACTTGAAGCTTTCAAATTTTCACTAAAAACAGTGACACATTATTCAGAAGAATTTTGACAAAGATATCGTTTGTATAAGTCTTAAATATCCCGTCCGTTCAAACCTTTTAAAATAAATGGATCACTTTAAAGGGACAGCCCCTCTTTTGCAAGCCAAATTTCAAAAGTTGTGAGGTTATTGTCTTATATGAAAGAAAATGTCATTTAATAGCATGCCTGAAAAAATTAGGGCTTGAAATCTCTTTTTCGTGGAGTTATAGACCTTAATCTAATAAACCATCGTCCAACGGTTAATTGTGCAGTATACGTGTATTCACCCGTCGAGAAAGTTCGCTCACGGATTCCAAGGAGTGCCACAGCGCTATGCGTGACCCCTATGTGACCCGCGCTAGCTACGTGACCCCCGCATGACATAACAATAGGTAAGCGATTACTAAGCAAAATAACCAAACCTCGCTTAAACTGGCTACATGTAATTATATATTCTTCATTTTTGAGATCTTTTTCCGTGACATACCTTTACAAATGTCGGCTTCACAATTCATTTACAAGAATAAGTACAATGTTGTTGTAATATTATCCCTAAATCAGTTAAACTCCTTTATTGACCGATATATAGTTTGATGGAGGGACGCATTCGTTTTTCATTCGTAGAATCCAAATTACAGGGCTGTTCGATCTGATTTTGTTTGTGTGTGTTACATTCATCCCCATCCGTCAACTGGAAACTGTTCAGACGTTTTGTAAAAGAGGGACTGCCCCTTTAAGGCACAGCAAGGATCCATACAACCTTGGGCAGAGACGGAACATGTTACATAATTGCGTAGTGTTGACTTACTAATGGGGTGTAGAGGAAGGGGGCGGGGCACATCACCTTTTTGGGGGCACACTGTCAAACCCTGTGTATTTCTTCATTATTTTGTTACCCTGCTTGGTAACTTATTTGGGGCATAATTATGCTCCCTCCCCTTTCCCCACAACTATACGCCGCTGATATACAGTATACTACGTAATGTATATATACCCACAACGGAAAGAGACCTAATTGTGCCATACAAAATAATGGTGTCACGTTTGTTTTTCTTCTTCAGATTTTATTTTTGTCCACAGTGGTGGGCAGAGAGTGTTGACAGAAGAGGACGAGGCAATGTCCACACTAGGAGTGCGGGGGTTATAATTATAGTTCCCCTTGTCATGCTTGCCCACCCGTAGTTTTCCCAATACTCCAAAACCGCATTCGAAGGTGTGGAATTGGTGGACACGTCAATCAATGTGGGCACAGCCCATGCCTTTGTTATGTTTCTCTTTTCGTCTTTATTTTTCACCCGTAGAATTTTGTTTGGTATTGTGTTTGTCAAAAATATTATTAAGGCACCTTTTCCCCTTATCCCAACTCAGCTTCTCCACTTTTTCGAATAGCACAACTGGCCACAACCGCGAAGGAAGATTTAAACCACACCAAAAATAAATCACACCCCGAGTATTGACGTCGTGGCTTGAATGTGGTTTTATCCAGGTACATATTATGCTGCATAGAGAAATCTATTTATGGATATACAGACAAAGGAAGCGGTAAAAAGGGGGGCAATTGCTCATATTATTAACCCACGGAATTGATTTGCAAATATTCACATTGACTTAGTTATATGGACAAAGTCATATGAATAGCTAATAATACCCCAATAAGGTACGATGAATAGAAGCTCGCTTTATAGAAGTCAAGGGCCTAAACAATTCATTTAACACTTGTCTGATGTGTGCTTTTTATTTTACGAACAAGTCATTTCTTTTGGTATAATTCTATAATTATCGTGCCTAGTGTCAAACGTGGCACTCAGATGGTTAAATTCCACACCTCTCACTCTAACTTAAGAGAACGATTTACACCTCATGTGTATTGCATCAGACAAAAATAATTTGTCCAAGCTTGAATGCGGTTGCTTTGGTACATTGGCTGCATATCGAAATCTACGGTAGATATAAACATATATAGGCTAAATCTCCCTAAGACACTGGGGGGGGGGGGGGGGGGGGGGGGGTGTGATAAATGGTGAAAAGGGGAACTGTGCCCATCTCTTTATCCCCACCCAGCGATCCTTCCTCGGAAACTACATCCACGCGTCTACAGTGGATATTGACATGATATGGAGGAGATGATTATTATTATTATTATTTTTTTTTTTTCCACACTTTTTTTTTTTTTCATGGACGGTGTAGGTGTTCCTCTTGTTCCCGATCCCCTCTGCTTCTCCAATGACTCTACACAACATACTACGCTATACGTAATATTCTTGGCTCGGACCTTTTGAAGCTTGTACCTGAGTTTTCTAAGACCATTGACTGCATGATTATATACAATTTGAGATTAATACACATAATGGAATATAGGGGGGCTAGAATACACACAAAGAGTGCATCCCTGCTTCTCTATGCTTAGCCACTGACTCTAAGCATACTGGAAGATTTAATACAGGCCACCCAAAATAAATGACTAGTACATTTAGAATAGAGTGCTGACGTCGAGGCTCTGCACGAAGAATTGGGTACGTCGTTGTAAGTTGCAGAGATGAAGAGTATTTGTTATAAATGTTATATACATTCCTTAATGTTCAGGAACACATGAATGATGAAAATCCAATGCCCTGGATGATCTCTTTTTTGTTCGTTCTTCCATACTCTCATTGTTTTGGGGAAAATTGCATGTTGTATATGTAAATACTGTATTATATGGAATTGTTTAAAAGGGAGATGATAATCTTCGGAGAGAGCGAGTTTTTTTTTTGGTGGAAATTAAAGAAAAGTCTATCTTTGATTCCTCCAAATGAAGAGAAAAATAACTATCATCACATCACACCACACGTATACTATTGACGTCAATGCGAGGATGTGGTTTTCTGGATAGCCTACATACAAAGCTGCATAATTATCTACAAATCTACGATATTCAGCATGCTCACGTATTGACGGTCGCGTATGTTGTACTTTTTATTCGTAATACTCCAAAGAAGGAGACTCTACTGTATTTTTACCAACATTCTATTTCTTATTGTATTCAACACCAATCTGGAGTATTTTGACTATTGATCTTCATTAGATATAAACATAGTGGGTGGATATTAACTTAATTGACATTTCCGATCAAAATTTCTAGAAAATGCGTTGACATTTCCTCAAAGCGCCTAAATCTTTGCTGGCACTATGCTCCTCGCTTAGAATATTTATTTCGTAGGGTAGAGTTGGTAGACTCATTGAATAGTAAATAAAATACAGTTGGTGTTAGACAAAAATTAGTACAATTTTAATCTGAAAACACATAATAGAACTAAGCAACCATTCTAATAGAATGAGTTTTGCCAGGTTAAAAAAAATATATAATATGATGCACCGACTCCTCACATTATCTGCATTTTTGTTTTCTTACTTATATAGCTTTGTGCTCATAAGATTTCTCGTTATTAGGGAAGATGTATAGCTAAATGTCTGAGTTCTGCCAGAATAAAAGAAGAAAAAAGAACGCACTGTTTTGTAAAACTTTAAAATTGTACACATATTTTTTTTGTTCTTATTTAGTATTGTGTTCGATGGATTTTCTCAATATTAGAGAAGGCATGGTGAATAATCTGAATGAACAGCGTCCTATCCGTCGCTTTATTAGGACAGCGGCAAAAAATAGCGGCAAAAAATCAATACAATCACCTCTGCTGCTGCCTAGTTTATTTTCTGTGCAGGTGCTATTTTTGCAGGCTGCATAATTGGTTTGCTATCAATCAAGGACGACAGAGGGCGTAGAATGGAATCAACGCGCTCTGGAAAAGAACAGATCGCTTTGAAACCATCGGTATACCGGCAGCCCAGCAGCCCATGCAAGGGGGTTTGGTGCATCGAAGAGAGAACCATTGAGAGCGGGGAATCTAACATAATTATCCAAATAATTATATGATCCTGGCAGGGATCCTGGCGGGGTCTACCCGTTGCTTTTGGCTCCTGAGTGCCTCAAACACACACCCCTTGATCAAACAACTCCCATCCATTCGTTTGTAGAGGAGACGAGATCAAAAAAATGCTAGATGCGTCCATGGAAATTATGCAACCAGTCAGTATGTTGCAAATAATGCACCGCTGGTCATGGTAATACTCATCAACGCCTGTTCAGCATCTAGATAATCTAGATATCTAGATGTTGTAGGAATTATAAAAATAATTATAAGAAGTAAAGAATTAATAATAATAGAAATAGAAACAAAGTAAGTAGAGATGGTAAATCCGACATGCAGGCTGGAGAGTAACAGACACTTGAAAGTACAGAAAGAAAGTGTGACCGAAATTCAAGACTAGTGCAAAGCGTATAGGTCACGGCTGTAAATCAAAACAAACTCAGAGCAAAGGAGGTAGATGTGTACGTCGGGCCCTGTGCCGGGGGTCATTATTATAATTATTAGTAGTAGTAAGCATTTAGCTACGCTATTCATTGTAAACAATATCACAGCGCTTATAATAATATGCATATAACAACAGCATAAAAACAAACAAAATAATAGTGGATCAAGTAGGAAAGGAAAGGTTTGTGCGCACAGGTCGATACAACTCAAGACACTCATTAAAATACTCTGGTGCCTGATCATGAAATAATTTGTATACAAATAAAAGAATCTTAAAAACAATCCTCTGTTTGATTGGCAACCAATGAAGGGGTGATAGAAGAGGCATGGCATCATGACGACGGTCTAACCGAAAAATAATACGAGCAGCCCACTTCTGCAAACTTTGAAGTCTTCTTACATGTGTTTGAGGGACTTATATAAGCATCCCCTTACATAAATTGAATGATATCACATTTATTACTACTAGTATTATTATTTATTCTAATATCATATCTGTGTAGAAAAAGGTGCTCAAGTCATTCAGTCTACAGAACTGCGTAATATAGTTTTGTAGAGGTAATTGCATAACGCGGCTGTAAATAAAGACTAGCACAAAGCGTGGGAGGTAGATATATCTCATCCGGACCCTCGCGGTCATTAAAGAAATTGGGTGATATCACCTGTCGTCCCCCGACACGAGCATCAGTATCTCGTGTACGATCCCCTGGGCGAACTGGTTTTCCACATCATGTACACCGTTAACGCATACGGTGCCAGTGGTTTGCGCCATATAATTAATATTACTGCACACATTGTCGCCGGCGACAATAAATACAGGTTGTTAACTGCACCACAAATGTCGCCGGCGACAATTTTATATACAGATAGTTGCAACTCAAAATTGCGGAGGGTGCTGGCGACGATTTGTACAGTGAGAAACCATATGGTTTGCACTTTGGAATAATTATAAAGTTGACTGGCAGTACTAAACTGGCATGTCACGAGTTAAAGTACAAATAGTATCCTTCGCCAAATCTAGAGAAAAGAACAGTATCCCTTTTGAAAGTGAATATATATTTTTCTCCTGCCGCCCTCCATCATAGTCATCAGGCAATTTGAACTGCACGGATCCCTGGTATCGAGTACTTAAAACCAATCGAAGAAATGCAATATAATTCAAATGAAAGAAATACATTTAGGACAAGTTGTGATATGATATGTTGTCCCTTGATACAATCATCATTATCTCGTGTAATCTCGTGGGCAATCTAATTTTCCCCGCGCGATAATTATTAAACGTTAGCCTATACTGCACTTACAATAATACCGAAATAAATGTATCATTGATCGTATAGTTCTAGTTATAGAAGGTTTTGTGCAAAGAGACGGTACCACTTAAAGGGATCTAGTAACTTTGTTGACATGTGCAAAAAGTGATGAGTGGTTGATACAATGTATATTGTTGTTATATGATATTTTCACTGGGTGTTGCATGAACTTTTCAAGTTAAATGGACGTTATATTGCCGAGTAATGAGCAAAAATGCAAAGTGATATACACTCACTCATTGCACTCACTTTGTACTCGGTTTTCGCGGTCCAGTGGATAATTTAACTTCTGAACACTTCAATCGTAAATATCTTTTTAACGAAATAGAAATTTAAATAACCGAAACCTGTCCCATGCTTTTATTATTAATACGAAAACAACAAGGTATGAGGGAACAGCTTCCAACTGGATTTTGAGGATTTGGACAATGTTACTAAGTCCCTTTAAAGGAGAAAAAAACACATCACACTTGACAGGCTTGATGAGGTTATCACCCATCCCCTCCCACACGCATATATTATTATATAAGATGATGACGTCATAATTAAGGGAAATTGAGCGTTCCTATTGGTTGATTACCGATGCTTAATCCGGTATAATCAATGGTAAAGTTATAATACATATGTATTATAACTTTTCAGTGACGTACACATTTCCCATAGACCACATAGTGCATGGCGACCGTGTGTACAAACTTCCCATTGAGAGCCGCCGCGGTGGAGTGCGCAACGTCAAATTCAGTCCGCTGCCAAAATGCCAACAAAATTACGTAAAAGTTTAAATAATGAAAGGGCTGCGTGCATTTCCATTCCCAAACTTAGCAATATCAAACCACTTTACCATGCAATTTACGAAACTGCCAACATTTATTTACTACAGGACAGATAATTTACAAAATGATGCATTTTCCATCTTTTTCATGATAAGTTTTGCGAGTCTTTCTTCGCGGCATGTAAATAATCAATTGTGACGTCACAGCCATGACGTCACAATTCTTGACACTCAATTCGGGTTCCTCCAAAAGCTCCTCCAAATAATCATCTTATATAACAAATAGTACATGATTCCTGTCGTTAAATATTCCATAATAGACACCTCTACATTTTTAATTTCTCTCGTGCGATTATATTGCACTCGGCCTGCGGCCTCGATGCAATATAATCGCTCTCGAGAAATTAAAAATGTATCGTTGTCTATTCTAGTATATTCAACTCCAAACCATGCACTATTTGTATAATATCCACTCAGCATATACTATACTGTAATATGTTATCGTCATTTATAACAGCAAGATATACAACAAGATGTTAAACTAATGTTTTTGATGAATAATCATTATGAATATTATGAGCTTAAGGGTCAGAATATAAAATAATTTCGTGTTCTATGTTTTTCCTTTAACGTATTTCTAAGATTTATCTGGAAGTCAACGGTCTGACAATTCGATTGTAGCATGAAATCTTCATCGAATGCAAAATAATGTTAGTCAAATCAAGATTGTTTTTTTGTTTAACTCTACATCAATTATTCTTTTACGTTTGTGTTATTTTTTTTTAAATCCCGCAGGAGTATGCTACGGAGAGTTTGGAGTCCGCGTTCCCAAGACGACAGGCTCCGCCTACATGTACAGTTACGTCACAGTCGGCGAGTTCACGGCGTTCGTGATTGGCTGGAATTTGATTCTCGAGTATCTGATTGGTACAGCGGCCGGCGCCAGCGCACTGAGTAGCTGCTTCGATTCGCTCTTCAGGAACAAAATTAGCACGTTCATGAAGACCAACGTCGGGGAATTCGGCATACACAGTAAGAGAACGTTTGTGTAAAACCCCGTTTTGTAATCATGTGTGTTCCCTTGATTTTTGTTTAACCGTAATGTAAATATTTTATGTTATATTCAGACGCATGACCCACTCGTTATGTGTGTCCCCTATAGTCTATTGCTAAAAGGTGCACCTGTAAAGTGTCTAACTCCACAAAAATTAATTTGAACTTCCACATTTCTTTTCTACCGTGTTGGTTGGCTTATGGTAAGAGAATAATAAAATAGGGTTAGATTTTTCCAAATGCCCCTTTAATATGACGATGTATATCATTGATAATCATTCAGCTCAAGAGCGTTTATAAACGGTCATACTGTAATTAGTTGTTAAAGCTGACGCAAATTTTCGTCTTTTTAACCAGGAAAGCACTGTTCTTCTTCAATGAAAATTTCACACATCATCTTACAATGATTTTGGTATAAGATTGAAGTCTCAAATGTCATTTTGGGCAATATCTGACACTTTACAGGCGCACTTTTAACCGTAATCATATTGCAATATGTGTGGTGATAAGTGTTCCATAAAAAGTTATAATCAGACGCATGACCCACTTGAAAACTATAATGCTGCGTTTTCAAAACCAGTACAAGTTTAAAAACAGAATTTATGAAGTACTTTCTGGAAAAATTAAATTTGTTAATTATCTTTCTTACAGCGAAGACGTATCCCGACATCGTAGCCCTCGTCATCGCCGTGATCATGACGCTGATCGTCGCCGCTGGTCTCAAGAAGTCCATGATGTTCAACAATGCCCTTAACGCCGTCAACATCGCAGTGTGGGTGTTTATCATGGTTGCGGGCTTCTTTTTCATCGATGGTAACCACTGGACGGATGAGGGCTTCCTCCCTTACGGCTTCTCAGGGGTCAGTTAAAGGGATAGTACAGATTTGGTCAAATTGATTTTAAGTAATTCAAACTTGTTCGTTATCATTTCAAACTATTAGTTATAATCAAGCCATGCTTGAATGTTAGAAAAACGTGGCAACCAAAAGTGTCAACCGTTTTTTTAAATCAAAAATTGCGAAAGAGATTTGTTTTAAAAATAATGATTCAATAGAGAGATCATACAAAAACAGTTTAAAGCCGGTTTGGTATATTTTCCCAAAAAATGTGTAGGCTTTATAAGTATTTTGGGGAATTATTTAATAAATGTAGGGCCAACATTTTATTCCAGTCGGAAATGATTATAAACATTTAACCTGTTCCTGAACCGATTTTGTCTTTAAAATTATGTGCTTTTTTCAAATATTACACTTAGTTTGTCATTACCTTACAAAGAAATTATTTCTTGAAGCGCCCTAAACTCTACTATCCCGTATATGATTTAGACCTTTTTATGTTGAACTGTATACGTGATTAAACGTGTATACTGTACATGTTGTTTTCCCCCTGATCATTGTCGAATTATTGTCCTTGCATGATCAGGCACAGCATCGATCAGTCTGTCCACCACACGGCTCCTTTATGATTACAAGTCTGCAAGATGTCCCATGGTTAATCCCGGACAAGCCCCCAATATCATGTTACGGACCGAATCGCGATCCGTGATAACGTGACACAGATTCAGGCGACTTTACCCGCTATTATTTGGTCACTTTGAATTTTGATTATATTGCAGCATTTAGCGATAATGTAATTCAGTTATAGAAGACAGACCACGTAGAAAATGGTAACATGTTTAATAGATTTACAGCAAAGGTGTACGAAATCGCTAAAATTATTTTCCGTGACATGAAAAGTTAGCATGTCAATTAAATGTTAGTAGAATAATAATATAGTTACTTATATAGCGCTAAATACATAAGTTTCATAGCGCTTTACACTATTATTACCCCGGTCATAGGATACAATGCAAACCAGCACACAGAATCCGATGCTACATAATCATATTGCTTTTAAATATTGTCTCATTTCGAGTGGCCAACAATTAATTAACTGTAATGCAAATGCCGATCTCTACAACCCAATACAGTGAATGTAATCATAGCCTTTCGTATCCATGCTTTTGCTCACAGGTAATGACCGGCGCTGCCACGTGTTTCTATGCATTCATCGGTTTTGACATCATCGCAACGACTGGTGAAGAGTCTAAGAACCCCAGTCGATCCATCCCTCTAGCCATCATGATGTCTCTACTTATCTGTCTCATCAGTAAGTGATTGGTTGCTCATTTTTAACTTAGTACGTGCATGGTGGAAATATCGTTGACGAAACTTGACTCTATTTTGATTGATTATTGACATCGAGAAACCTTGGAGCAATCTTCGGAAGTAACTATGTCAACGAAATTTGTGTTGTCATTTGTATCGCTTATTATGCAATCATGTTCCGATCAACATACTCAACACCTCAGAATTAAGTACAACCCTTCCCCGGGAGAGGGGGAGGCGGGGGGGGGGGGGGGGGGAGTGGTCACTCTCATACAAAAGTGCTACCCACCCGTGTTCATCACCTCTGAAATGGACCCTATAACGTCAACAACTTGTGTACCTGAAAAAGGTACCCTTTTTGTGGGTTTTTTTTCTTCTAATAAGTGCTGAAAACCATCCCTTTTTAAGGAAAACGTCGACGACACCGTATAGCTGAAAATTATACCCTTTTGACGCTTTTTTTGGACGCGGGTGGGTAGCCAGTCATGTTGGGAGTG
Organism: Echinarachnius parma; assembly: GCA_037951105.1. NCBI lineage: Eukaryota > Metazoa > Echinodermata > Echinoidea > Clypeasteroida > Echinarachniidae > Echinarachnius > Echinarachnius parma. The sequence continues at coordinate 30,058 of JBAMJV010006494.1, forward strand.
AACCCCCGGGAACCATTCCACCCTTTCTGTCATGGTTTGTGTATGGGGCATATGTATGATTGTATGGTGCAGTGGCGGCGCCAGGTTTGCATTTTCTCCACAGTTAGTGGCTTTGCCCCCAATACTCCCACTCAGTATATGAACGTGTTTGTTTGTACGCTATTTTGCACCCCCACACACGGACCCGTCCCCCCCCCCCCCCCCCCCCTCACATTTGAAATAGTTGTGCCACAACTGCTAGTGTGCGGGGCATTATTGTGTGCTGTTACGGGGAGGTGAGTAATTCATAGCTATCCCCTATAAGAGGAGGTGCATGTCTGCATGATGAGTGTTTGTTTCTGATGTTTCCAAATTTGACGCGCGTGCTTTTCTCATTCTTGCTTCTATAGCTTCGTACTGAGTCGTTTAAAGGGATCTACTGTAGTAACAATGTCAAAATCCTCAAAACTTACTTGGAACTCTAGCGGTTCCCATTTACCAGTTTTTCAACCTCATCTTCCTGTATAAAGATATGTAGGTATCTAGGTATCTAGTGGATAATTATAATCGTGTACACAGTCAGTGCAATACGTTAGCGAATTTAACTTTGCATTCTCGCATATTACTCCGTCATGTGACATTCATTAACATCTCATTCTCAGACACCACTCGGTGGAAATATCAGATCACATATATACACATTTGTATTAACCATTTACCGATTTTGCATGTACATGTCTACAAAGTTTATACTAATTACCTTTAATTAATACTCTGTCTTGTTCTCATCTCTTATTTGTCCACTTCAGGCTATGTCAGCGTGAGTTTCGTGTTAACCCTGGGCGTGCCGTACTACGACATCAGCTCCGAGGCTCCACTCATGGACATGTTCGTCCAGAACAACGCCGAGCCGGGCAAGTACATTGTCGCCATCGGATCTATCGCCGGGCTAACGGTCAGTCTGCTTGGATCACTCTTCCCGATGCCGCGTGTCATCTATGCTATGGCGACGGACGGGCTACTATTCAGGTATGGCACTTCAAATGCATTGGTTGAATTTGAACAATATTTTCTTAACACGAATTTGATTATAACCCGGGCAAGTACGTAAAAGTCATCGGATCCATCGCCGGGCTAACGGTCAGTCTGCTTGGTTCACTCTTCCCGATGCCTCGTGTCATCTATGCTATGGCTACTGACGGGCTACTATTCAGGTATGTTGTAGTGGATTATATAACATGAGCTAGTTTAGACTCGGGCAAGTAATGGTCGGCATCGGATCCATCACCAGGCTAACAGTCGGTCTGCTAGGATCTTTCTTCCCGATGCCTCGTGTCATCTATGCTATGGCTACTGAAGGGCTACTATTCAGGTATGTTGTAGTGGATTATATAACATGAGCTAGTTTATACTCGGGCAAGTAATGGTCGGCATCGGATCCATCGCCGGGCTAACGGTCAGTCTGCTTGGATCACTCTTCCCGATGCCGCGTGTCATCTATGCTATGGCGACGGACGGGCTACTATTCTGGTATGGCACGCTAAATGCATTGGTTGAATTTGAACAATATTTTGTTTTCTTAACACGAATTTGTTTATAACCCGGGCAAGTACGTAGTAGTCATCGGATCCATCGCCGGGCTAACGGTCAGTCTGCTCGGATCACTCTTCCCGATGCCACGTGTCGTCTATGCTATGGCGACGGACGGGCTACTATTCAGGTTGCTAATAGTAATAATAATTGTATCACATGAGTAACCCGAGCAAGTCCATTGATGAGCTAACGGTCGGTCCGGTGAGATCCCCTTTCCCTCTGCCATGGTTAATTTATGCTATGGCTACTGATGGACAAGGTTTGTATATTCACGATTGGGTTATGACCCGGGCAAATACGTGGTTGTCATTGGATCCATCGCCGAGCCTATTCCCACTCGGATCTCTCTTCCCAATGCCACATGTCATAAGTAATACGTTCGCAACGTAGTGAAAACCTGAAGGCCGTTGGATACTTATATGCCAGGAAAAGTCGGGAATCTGTAATAATCTTTACAACGCTATACCGATAAATCATGGGCATGCACGACCACCTTAAATTAAATACAGTATACATTTTCTCAGGTTTCTCGGAAATGTCATCGTGGTGATGCACAGTCAAGTCTTTCCTAGTCGTGCTGGTAGTCACCGTGGCGCTGCTGCTCATTCTTGGATACCTCATCCACATAAAACCAAAATGAAATAATTATATTGTGTGACTGTCACTGAATACACGTCTTTTCTTGTAGGTTCCTTGGCAGAATCAACGCAGTTACTCACACTCCTGTATTCGCGACGGTCATCGCCGGTTTCCTAGCGTCCATCATGGCGCTGCTCCTCAGCCTCGGGGACCTCATCGAGATGATGTCCATCGGGACTCTTCTGGCCTACACCATCGTATCGATGTGCGTGCTCATCCTCCGCTACCAGCCGCACATCGAGTTGCAGGTGTCCATTAACACCGGTCTTGCCTACGACACCCTCGACAACGATGACGATGAAGAGATTAGCGCGCCTGTCGCTAAAGACTCTACAACGAATGGACCGGGAGCAGTCGTAGAGGGCGCGACGCTGCAGGAAGCCGGACCGGAGCAGCTGCTTCCGAAGCTAGACTCGCAAGGCACGCCCATTCATGGGGGATCGGCGGTGCCAAAGTATGGTGCTGTTGGAGACGAAGCGGACGATGACTTCCGCACCTACAATAAGTGGACATTTTATGCCTCGCGCGCTAAGGAGACTGTGTACTACTACTGGGAGATCGTCCGCGTCCGACTTGGTCTACCCGAGACGACGCGCTCGCCGACGGCGGCCACCGGGCGGAGTGTGACGATTACCACGATTTATCTATTCGTGGTCTTGTTCTTGCTCTGCACCATGCTCATCCACGCTCGCCGCTTCATCGCGTCATGGTGGGCCGTCATCTTCAACATGATCCTGATCGTGCTCGTTCTCGGTGGCGTCTTCAACATCATCCGGCTGCCGCAGAACCCCGAGAAGCTGAAGTTCATGGCGCCAGGCGTCCCCTTCCTCCCGATGTTAGCCATGTTCGTCAATGTCTACCTGATGCTGAAGCTGTCCGTTCTCACCTGGATCAGATTCGCGATATGGCTGATTGCGGGTAAGAGGCTTGACTTTGAGTATTGGGTTCTTTTCATTTAGCTACGGCTATAGAGCCGCCATCGTTTTTTTATAGTTTGACTTTTAGTATTGAGTTATATATTTAAATAATTAATGTTAGAAGGCCGATGATAAGCTAAGGCATCGCTTTATATGAGGGGCTTTAATATAATGTATATTCAAAATAAGAAAACCCAAATGAACCTCTGGTGTTGAAAAGTGTGGAAATAAATAAAACAATCAAATCTGATGATATCAATATCTCGTTTAATCATGCTTTTGCAACGTAGAACTACACATATTTAGAAAGGATGTCAGGCAATGCTATTGGAGTGCTTTGATGTGATTAATTACAATTAGATCTTACCTGGACATTATCAAGTATAATGTACCTCAAATATGATATTCAAAGGTCACGCTCATCTAATTTTTGGATGGTATTATAATAAATCAAATGGCGGTACTTTTTGTACTTTTTGATAATAAATCAAATGGCAGTTCGAAAAACAAACATGTATATGAATGATTAAAGATGTAAACGTTCACTTTTTTCAGATTTGCTGATCCAATTTTGCTATGGTACCAAGCTATGTATCCATGTAACTATCTATCATTATGTATGTTCCTCTACTTTCAATAATTCTACAGAGTTGCTGACCTGTTTCGAGTACGAGATTTAAATTAAAAAAGGATGATGGTTCAAAACCGTTCTCAGTCTCTAAATAAGTTATTATGGGAACTTACAAAAAAAAGTTCTATATTTGATATGATAGTCTGTCTTTTTATAATCTCATTTGCCATGCAAAGGGAAACGGGTAGCAACAATTTCTGACTATCGTTTCTTAGTGTTTAAATGTATTAATTAATATATATATGTATTACATTGTTTGCCATGCAGGTCTTGTAATCAATTTGGATACGGTATCTGGAACAGCAATATTGAGGAACGATCCACGATACAACAAGAACAGACAAAGAGGAACGATTCGCAACAGCTTTTAATCGTCTGATTTTCTTCCGTCTCGGCACTATTTAAACATTTCCAGATAACAAAATATACTATTCATTTATTTATTTATTTATTTACATTATTTGCCATGCAGGTCTTTTGATCTATTTTGGATATGGTATCTGGAACAGCAACATTGAGGGACGGTTCCACGATACAACGAGAACGGGCAAAGACGGCAAGGAGGCAATTATAATGAATACAAACGAAGTAGATGTGAGTAATCTTGTAATTGCTAGTGACGGTTCGATACATCCTAAATGGGAATATTAACTTTGTCAAAGTCGTCCAGTATCATTCATGAAAGAAACACTTTACAAATTCTTCTTCTTTTTAAGATATTGTAAACGTTATTGTTGCATTATCATCTGTGATAGTTTCAACTGACATATACAATAGAGGTTTGCACAATCGCTCTCAACCATAATCAGAAGATGTCTATTTCTCCAGCGTTTTGTATATTTTATATTTCCTTTTTTAAAGTTCAATTGTGTTCGTTGCCAACGAAACTACTGGTAACTTCACATATTCGTAGCCAGAGTAAACCCAAGAGAAGACGTTAGTGTACTGCGTTTTTTCTTAAGAGATATTTGTTCTGGGGACAACCTCGATAAGTTTATCTTATTCTACTAAATTGTTTAGTTTGATGTATAAACTAGCTTTTATATTTTACCTGAATTTTATTATGAATATACATAATGAATTGTATTTTAAATTGTGGGATTAAAATGAGATTATATTCTTGCTCACACAGCTAGAGATCATCCGTGAGTGAATCATAATAATGTTGATCTTGTATGTTGGTATTAATTTGCCAACAGAGCCAACAGTTATTCCTGCCCACGTGGTCAAAGAATGCCTTATCCTCATTATACGTTCAATAACTCCTCTCCCCATGATTTTATTTTTGTCTACGATTTTGTTTCAGTTGCTTACGGAACCAAGAGTAACTCCTACCCACACGACGAGAGAACACCAATGAGCGCCGAATGATAAACAGTTTAGTTTTTACTTGAGAGATGATTCGTTCAATTACCCCTCTCTCCCTAAAGATTAAATATTGATTATATATCTATTATTATAATGTCTTTCTTTTTAACGATGTTATTTCAGTTGCCTACGGAGCCAAGAGTAATTCCTGCCCACACAACCAGAGAACATCCGAGAGCGGAAGATAGTATACCGCCCCCAGCGTCGTCGTCAGATGATTCCGAGACGCCTTAAACCCAAATCATTCCTGTATAGTATACGTCAGATATTGTATAGAAAGATAATTATTGTAATTATGATGAAAATAGCGAGAGATTATAGGCTTTGGGAATTAGAAATGGTTTGCTATCGAGGATTCGCATTTGATCTGTCTCAAATTGTGCAAAGAAAATGTCAACATTAAGTCTAAGATTAGTACCTTGTTAATAATTATCCTAAGCGCGTATACTATTATTACGAATATGATGCATTTCGTATGGTGTCATGTTTGTTGAGATGTTCTGTTTGTGTGCACGAGCAATGCCAATCTGTTTGTGGCAACAAATCTGATCTTATAATTATGATTAATAAAAGCTTTTGTTTAAAAATGTTTAGACACGATCGGATAGGCGCGTGACTCTTTATCCGGTGGTCTCGAGTTCACTACCGGTTCATGCCCCGTGTTACAGGTTACGTCCTTCATCTCAGCAATGCATTACTTCGCATTGCTGCTCTCTTAATTGTTAGCCCGTTGTGCTGCTCCCCAGGGAGTTGAGATGGTGCACGAGGAAATCGTGCATATGGCTTGAATTGTTTGTAAAGAACAATAAGGTTAATATTGTATAAATGGGTACTTGGTCGGGTGTTAATTAGCCTGCATACTATAGCCCTCTTGCATTGCAGCTCGGGATGGTACGCTCCCCAGGGAGTTGAGATGGTGCACAAGGAAATCGTGCATGTGGCTTGAATTGTTCCCAATGATCAACACGACCAAGGGTACTAATAATGAGCCTCTGAATAGTCCACCTAAATTGTTGGCGCATACACCAATATATATCTCTTTATAAACGTAAGAATTAATTACCTGTTGTTTTATCAATATATTGCCAACGGAATACGATCTTGACCATAAACAAAATGCAGGATTTACAGTTTTATTTGAATGTCTCAAATATTTGTACATGTATTATAGAACAAAACTATTTATATTTCTATGTCCGCTGTCTGTCCACTGAATGGTACTATGTTTATTTTGAGTGTGGTAAAGTGTATTTTATTGTGCGAGAGTCAATAGAAAGAGAAACTCAAAAAGTTTAACTGTGCTGACAAATAACGGGATTGGTGAAAAGGTCTTTATATTTGTGCAGAATTTTTTTTTACAGGCGACCGTAATTTTTTATTTTTTTTTAATTCCTAATGAGATATTTTATTTCAACTTATACAAACGAAAATACAATTGTTCGAACAAATAAATAGATAATGTTACTAACAAATACATAGATAATGTTACTAACAAATAAATAGATAATGTTGCTAACAAATAAATAGATAATGTTACTTACAATGTTTGTATAATGCTTGAAATCACGGTCAAATGCTACATTCGAAGCAAATGGCATTAGGTGAGATTAAATAACCGATCATGAGATGTCACTATACATTTAGATTTAACAAAATAGATTTATAGTCGTTAATTGGAAGTATGATCGATTTATATGTTATAGATATAATATACATCGTTTCTGTTAGATAATAATAATTGGCTCTCGTCTTATATATGAAATCGTAACTGACCAAATCTATATCGAAAAAGTTTTATGTGTGTCTTTCTTTTATTTTCAAAGTGTCTATAATTTATTGTCTTACCTAAATGTGTGACTTAAGAAGAAAAGTGGTTGGTTTGTGTAATATTGCTATCATATAGGCATGTCACGGTTGGTTTGTTCTGCGTCACATATATGTATGCGTTTACTGTAGTGCATGATCTAAAGAGTGCTATAATAAAATAAAGTTACGATTTTGCAATTTGTTTAGTTGGTATAACAATCATGTTCTAACTTTACACCTGTCCCTTGCTTTTTGATTGTTTTTCTTACTGTGAAAAATTCAAATATCCTCATATGATGTAATTTTGGTTGCTCTAGCCATTGAACATCAATTTTAAAGCATTTTAAAGATAATTAATCGTTAAATCTACAGGGCGCTTTTGAAAAACTCACTGGGTGACGCCATGTTTTTGCAACATGCAGGCGGGTTCGTGCGTGAGCAGCTCGACACTCACGCAACTCAATGGTGTACCAGGGGGGTGTCACTCTGCCACAGTGACGGCGATTTGTGGTGACCGGAAGGTAAACTTCTCTACGTCATCAGAATTGCATTGTAGGTTACTTGGGGAACAACATGAACCAATCACAGAGCAGTTTACAGTGTCGTCACCGGATCGAGGTCAAAACACGTTCATAATTATGCATACGTTACCATGGATCCCATTGTTCTCATAAGCGTGATAAAATCTAGGACAGTGCGCAGGAAAATAAGCGCGATAGGCTATGCGCTTCACATGATCATGATTGGTCAATAAACGGGTGGTTGGTTTGTTTCAGGGGGGTGTCACTGCTGCCAGAGTGCAGCGATTTTTGCTCACCGGAAGAGCCCACAACTGGTTGCATTATGGGCTACTTGGGAACTACAGTTAACCAATCACAGAGTAGTTCAAACGCGTCGTCACGGGATCGAGGTCAATAAAAAAAGTTCATATGCATACGTCACAATGGCTCCCATTGTTCTCATAAGCGTGATGAAATCTAGGACAGTGCGCAGGAAAATAGGCGCGATAGTCTACGCACTGCATAGCATGATGATTGGTCCAGTATTTCTAGGTCACTACGCGATGACGTAGAGAAGTGGGCTACGGGAGCTTCAAAAATCGGTTCACTCTGCCATGTTGCCCATGTACAAAGTCTATGGGACACGTGACTTGCGCGCGTTAAGTGAGCCTTCTAGTTATAAACGGGTTGGTTTGTTTATTCATACTTCTATGGTTTGTTTATTCATAATTATATGTGGTGTACGCCGTACAGCGCGCGGCGTGCGCGTTATTAAATATGGCTCCTCCCGGTAAACTTGTTGAAAAGCTCGATCTAAAACGACGCAGTCACCTTAACCAATTGCTTCCTGAAACCGGGAGTTCCCTGTACAAAGTATATAATAATTCTAGAATCTCGAAGGGAATGGGTTAAGTAAAGAACATTATTTGCATTCATTCGTGACCGACTATATATAAATTTGTTTTGCTTGTGATTGTTCTTCATATATGACAATTTCACGATACATGGTGTTTTCTGTTTTTATATGATTATACATGGTCGCTGCATCATATATCAGTATATATTATAATTATTAGATTTAGAAACCTTTTAGCGTGCACTGAAATTGAGCTATATGATTACTGACATTCTATAGAAGAGGAGTATGTATAATGAATAGTCTATAATAGAGGAAGAATTGTATAGAAATATAACTAACATTGTTATGTGCACAAAATATGATGTTTGTTAAGATGTTGATGATTATGTTCTGTCGCAATTAAAATGTCAAAAATAATATAAAACTTTTGTTTTCCAATTGTTTCAATAAGATATGCTCGTTGTATACAAAATGGTAAGTTTCAAAATTAATGTTCTAAATAGGTTCATAAAACAGTATATCATACATTGCAAATTAGATGTGTAAAGTTGTGTAGTATTTTTCAGTTGTGGGGTTTGTGTTGAGTTGTGTAATGTCTTACTACATGGGGTTGTGTTAAGTTGTGTATTTTCTTACACAACTTAGCGCAACCATGTGTACTATATAAACCACACAACTAAAAGTACCACACACCTTTACACATCTAATTTGCGATGTAGACTTAAGAAATTAAAGGACAATGAAATCCGGACAAATTGTTGCATGCACTATAAGACATGGACTATGATGAATTGTCACTGAAAATTTGAGCACAATCGGTTAAGAAATAAGAAAACTATGGCTCTTTGAAAATAGCTATTTATTTCTATGAGTGACTCAAATTGGCAACGCACACTGGCAAAGTTGCGGACTACTCCCCATATGTTTTGTACACAAAATTCAATTTGTTTCAATTTTCTCAAAATATATGTCTACTCTTCGTTTGAGCTCAACATAATTATGTTTTGTAGAATACATTTATACATATCATGATTTGGGGGAATGGAAAAGTGTGACTATATGAAGAAAACTGTAAAAATTTAAATATTTGTGTACAAAACATATGGGGAGTAGTCCACAAACTTATCAGAGTGCGTTGCCAATTTGAGTTCCCCATAGGAATAATTGAACATCTTCAAAGAGCCATAGTTTTCTTGTTTATGGCCCGATTATGTTCTAACTTTCAGAGATTATTCCTCCTAATCTCTTCAAGTCTACGAACACAACAGTTTGATTGGGTTTCATTGCCCTGTAAGAGTCAGGGAGTGCAAATATCCATGTATGTGTGTGTGTGTGTGTGTGTGCGTGCGTGTGTGCGTGTGTGTGTGTGTGTGCGTGTGTGTGCGTGTGTGTGTGTGTGTGTGTGTGCGTGTGTGCGTGTGTGCGTGTGTGTGTGTGTGTGTGTGTGTGTGTGCGTGTGTATTTGTGTGTCTTTGAGTGTGTTCTGTGTATATTGTACGAGCATGTTTTCGTGTTTCAGGTTTCATATGACAAACGAAGAGTACGCAAGGTCGAGTTCTTCCCAAGAGACATCCTGTCGATCTCATTTGAATACAAACCTTCTGACTCATTTTTTAGACTTTGAATATTATTAATTCTATTTATCTTATCCAAACAAAACATCATTATATATTAAAACTGCATGTTTGAACATGTCTACACTTTGAACATCCATAACTTTGTTTGTCTTATACAAACAAGATAATATTATATCGTACACATTCGAAGAATCAATTTGAATACAAAGTAATATTCCACTATAGAGCCTTGTAAATTGTAACTCCATTTGTAGTACATGTCTTAAAAGGGTAAGCATTATTTTCCACGAGCATTTGAGTGTCCATTACTATCGCCAAAAATGCGTTCTGCAGTCGTTCGTAGGGTTATATTATTTCGCCCAACATGAAATATGTCTGGCCTTCCAAAAAAAAGAATAGTATGTCCTACAGACATGGCAAAACAAAATACACCTTTTCCCAACATTTTTTGGATGTAGGGGGTTAAATATATTGATCCGGAAGGGTTTTTTCTTCTCAACCCCCCACCCCCCCCCCCCCCCCCCCCTCCCCCCTGGCGCGGCGTGGGCATATCGTTTGAAAGGCACGCTTGTTCATTTTGTAGCTGTTATAGTTTAGTTTTTACAAACAAGTTGTTTTGTTATTTAAAAAAAGGGGGGGAAATAATCGTGCCCACCCGTACCACGCCACTACCACATGAGCGAAGGGTGGACAATTCCAGGAGTGCCCCTTTATGATAAGCACTCTTGGCACGATCTCAAGATAAACATTATTATGAGAGCGCTTTTTAGCTGCAGCCATGCAAGTTTTCATTTTCACTCCGTTTTCTCTTAGTTTGGTGCTAATTTCCATCTTTTTAGACATGATATGGTGAAACACTTTTGTGAATGTTTGTGATTTCGTGAACTCGTTACCATTTGTAAGTGAAAGTTGAGTATTGTATATTGCGGGGTTTTTATGATAATTGAACTCTTGTTTTTACACTTACAATACTGGTCACATCTATATGCCATTCGAAGTAACCAAATACAAAGGACAACCAGGGTCGGACTCATTCAACTTTACACTGCCGAAAGGTAATACAAATCACGGCAATTGAATATGCTATCGAAGTTATTGAAAAACGCTTAGAGATGATTATCAATCATATTAGGCGCTATATAAATCGAGTCTATAATATTATTAATTCGTCGATTTTTGTTTGTCTGTTCCTGATGGACTTGTTGAAGAAGACTTTTATTTGGGTGAATACCCGAACATTTACATTGAAATACTCCGTCATTTTGTCATCACCCACACTCATAGGCGTACCCAGGGGAGGGGGGGAGGTTCAACCCCCCCCCCCCCTATGACCAAAAAATGGGTTTGAACCCCCCCCCCCCCCCCCTTTTAATTTTAATTCTTCCCCCTAACTGGTCTCGAGACCATATTTTAGCGGTCTCGACCGTCCTTATAGATGGTCTCGGTCTCGAAAAGAAATTCTCGGTCTCGGCTTCGAAAATTTTCTACGACTACCCCCCCCCCCCCCCCCCCCCCCCCCGCTTACAGGATTCTCAACCAATGGGTCTAATTGGTCTCGGCCTCGAAAATTTTGGGCCGGACCTGGTCTCGGTCTCGAAAATTTGTGGAGGTACTTGGTCTCGGCTTCAAAATTGTCTACGACTACACCCCCCCCCCGCTGACAGAAATGTTTCTGACGCAATAACCCCCCCCCCCCCACCCCCTTGAAAAAATCCTGGGTACGCCACTGCCTACACTGACACCTTACCCTCCAGCAACGCATCTTAGTATACACCTATGCATCTTGATATAAACGAAGAGCTTACTGTTTCTATTGTCTTCTTTGCAATTAAAAAAACATAAATACAGCAAACTTTGTAAGAAGTGTAACCAAATAAACAACCGTATTGATAATTATTGATTAAATTAGATCCTCTTAAAGAGTATTCTATTCAACACTCCGATATATATTGGTATACTGGAAATCAAACCCATCCTATATTTATGTTCTGACTTAAAGTCGTGTAGAAGTCGACAATTCAAGAGAACAAAAAAGTCGAGCATCGACCCGCAATTCAGAGGTCTCCTGTTTGCATCTAACCACATTTAACTTTTCTTTCGTTCCCATCGATGTATTAATTTTAAAATTTTACCATGTGACGCGTAACTCGACAATGCGGCATCAATAGTCATCATGTTCATTGGTTATAATTTGTCACAGACATTGATTTTTGTTGTATCATTTCTGTATTATCATTTTGAACATATATGTTGTTACATTGCAGGTTACATCATGGCCATCGGGTGGAGACTCTTGTTGATCAGCATTCTCGTGCTGCATGCCAGTGGAACGCGTGCATGGGAAGAGTATTACTTCACTGAAGGTGAGGATGCCACAATCCCCCTTTTCCAGGCGCTGGACCAACCTCTGGAGGCGTATGTATGGTCACTACAGCATGCTCACAAAGACCACCCGTTCTACATACATAACGTACATGCTTCACATGGAACATTTTACAGACCCATGCTTGAATCATCAGATCAGCGTGGCCGAATGTCAGTGTCGTACGAAATGAGAGAGGGTGTTTTATTTGTCAAATTTTCAATCCTGCGTGTTTTGAAATCTGACGCTGCAACATATCTATTAACTGTTGCAGAAAGGGGAAGTCAGCAATCCGTTTCCGTCTTATCATTCGTTCTGCATGTTCTACCAAGTCACGATGATAATATTGCGGAAATAGAAATTGATAATCATGCTTTAAAAGGGCAAATGCGTTTCTGTAATCCTGCCTACACTGCCCCACAGGTCACAGATTGGCGATATGTGAGGTTCTCCACCTTTGGAGGAAAGAGTGCATTGTTTTATTGCTATAAATTATACCCTTCACCCGGAGAGTTTATCACAGGATACATGTTTCATAGGAAGGATTTGTATGATGACTCGATTATGCTAGATATTGGCATCCTTTTTTATTGCTGTATGGCTTTTCAAAACCAAGTAAGGTGTGAATCTTACGAATTGGATAGTAACGGTAACCTCACGTTGATAGACGTAGGTGGACAAGAAGCGTTTTACACGCCGTTCAGGAAACCTTCCACACATTCTCCTGGACAATAGTTACTGTGCTTCCAAAGCACTACCCATGCTACCCATGTACCACTTGAGATGGATGATCAAACTTCTGTTGGGTTGTCAGTTATGGTTATCATTTATTTAACATTTACTGTATTAGCTGTTGTAATAAGGCGAATTCACCGGATAGTAGTGTAGTAGAGCAGATAAGTGTAAACAATTATCATGGAAATCGTTCAAAGTTTGATACAAGCTACAAACTTGGTATGCAGGCTACCTAAGGGACACTTTTCAGAAAAAAACACTTAGACAAGCAAACAAACAAGATGGTGGCCATTTTCCAAGATGGCCGCCAAAAGCTATTTTGTAATATAAAAATTGACTGAGTTGGCCGATTCTAATGATCTTGATGTCGTTTTACATGTTTCGTAATATGCTGAACACGATTGTGATATATACGGACCTTTAACATGGTGAAACTCCAGCATAGCGGCCATTTTCCACGATGGTCATCTAAAAGCTATTTTTTGTTAGAAAAGTCGATTTTGATTATCCAGATGTCGATTTATATGTTCTTTTAAATATTGGAAAGGATTGTTATATGTACGGACATATACCGTATATAATGCCGAAAATCCTACATAGATGGTGTAATAGATCCTTGGTGAAGTTGGTGTCTTGCAACAAGAAGTCTCCATATTCTTTCTGTGGGAATCATTTCCTGCACCGCTTGCTTATAGCATGTATAGTTGTTGGTCCAATTTGGCAGTTTATCTTCTTCATGTTCTAGAAAAGTATGAGTCTGGAGTGGTCTATTCCATGTTTAAAGGGATAGTTGAGTATTGGTCAAACCTAACTAATGTAACCAAAACCTGCACAATTACAGTACAAACTAAAAGTTATATCTCCACCATGCTCGAAGGGTATACGCAATTAAAAACGACTAAGTAAACCCCCTGTTATCATTTTAAAATTGTGCATTTGATGTTTTGTTAAAATAATGATTTAATAGAGATATCATCAACAACTATTTGAAAACCTATTTAGATTTTTTCAAAGTAGTCTATAAGTATTTATTTTTGTGTTTTTTCTAAAAAGTCAAAATGTTCCATGGCCGTAGACTTATGAATAAATATCTTGAAATCAATTTTTTTTTAACTATGAGGGCATATGAAAAGGAATGATTCTAATTTTACATTTATTTTACTTTACTTTATTCAAGGAACTTTCAAAGGGAATTAAAACCATCCAATTTAGTGTCAAAGGGCATTTCGGGAAAGTACAAGTACTCAAGTGTACCTCACACAAACATTAAATCATTTATAACAACTGCTTATAGTTTCTTCAGTACAGAACAGCAGATAGGGGAAATCCAGCTGCCTATATACGGTTCTACTAAAACGGCGCGCGACTGATTTCCACCCCGACGCTCCCGGTGTGGACATAAGCCGCGTCTTTATGAAATACAAATTCTGCCGCTCTTTCAAGACCAGATAAACACGACATAATTCGAAAAAACATACCCTAACTGTCTATTTCTGCAATCGATAGATAGAACAAATGAATTCATATTCAATAATTACTAGATTGATGCAACTTTATTAAATGTGCATATTTTGATGCTCACATTATTTTTTTATTTACATTGACAAAATATTTAAACCTAGAAAATTAGAAAAAAAAGTTAGAAGAATTTTTTGTCGAGTCTCGTGACGTGAAATTTGCTTTTCTATATAGACAATAGTATACTTTAAAATAATGAAGCCAATGTTGTTTCCTTGAATCTTAATTTGTAAATCCTGTTTATGTTTGTCATGCAGTGGCGTAGCCAATACTACACTGCCATTGGTAAGTAATTAGTTATAGCCGTAGTCATGGTGCGTACTTGTTTATACTGCGTGCCCCAAGCACCCAACCCCTGATTAAATTGCATTACTGCAATAATTAGCAATAACAATTATAAGACACAGTTGTACTCGTACATCATTGTGTTTGACTTTCACATGGGGAGGACATCAAATTGCATGTTTATACACTGTTGGTCATAAAGTTGGAATATATTTTTTTAGATCCAACTTCATTCTTTTTCCTGTTTTTTGCGCCTAATGAATAATTTCAGACTACAAATAATGATTATATAATGTTTCGAAACTACCTATGTACAATACATCGTTGCATGAATTTGCATTAATTAATTGCGCCTTTGGTTTTGAGCTTAGAAAGGCAGGACATTTGATGATTGGCCCCTTTCCCTCTCTAAAGTGTATGTCCAACAAGTCATCGTTATGGGTCATTTCTCAAAGTTGGCTGTAAAATGTTCAACCAAAATTGGCACAGAGGCTCTCTAGGCCATACTTCGTCCAACGTCATTGGCTACACGCCAAACGATGCTTGTGCTCCACCAGGAAGGGGTGTCAACAATCAATGTCCACTGTTTCGTTCGAACATCGCAGGTTACGGTCTGTAAAAATCCTCAGACTTCATCGATAGGAGGGTAAATTAAAGCCACGGGAATCTCTAGGACGTCCACGATTAACCCCCAGGATAGATAATAGCAAATTGCTTAACCTGTGCCGTAGAAACCGGAAATGCCAAAAAGGAGCCTTCGCCGTCTATGAAGAAAACATTATGGAATCAACGCCTTCAGCCAAACTGTACATCAGAGATCGCTCTAACATGGTCACCGAGCAAGGCAAACTACCAAGTGTCCATCCCATACCATGCAACCAAGATTTACCGGACGTCCCTGGACTAGGGAGCCCAGAAGATTGCCGCCTGGAGAGTAGTGATATGTAATTTTGATGGGTACGAGCCGTAACATCCTTGACCGAACAGATGGATAACAAAGGGTTCGTTGATTACGTGGCGAGAAGCTCCAATATTTCTGCATTCACAAAGCGACTTGAGGTTGTGACGGCCCAACGGTGGTATTGCTCGTACCCATTAAGATGACATATCACGAGTGTCCAGGCGGCGATCTTCTGTACTCCCTAGGCCAGGGACGTCCTGTAAATCTTGATTGCATGGTATGGGCTGGACACTTGGTAGTTTGCCTTGCTCGGTGACCATGTTAGAGCGATCTCTGATCTACAGTTTGGCGGAAGGCGTTGTTTTCATAGTGTTTTCTGCATAGACGGCGAAGGCTCCATATTGGCATTTCCTGTTTCTACGGCACAGGTTAAGCAATTTGCGATCATTTATCCTGGTGGTCAATCGTGGACGTCCTAGAAATTCCCGGAGCTTTAATTGACCCTCCTCTCGATGACGTCTGAGGATTTTTCAGACCGTAAACTGCGATGTTCCAACGAAATAGTGGACATTAATGTGACACCGCTTCCTGGTGGAGCACAAGCATCGTTTGGCGTGTAGTCAAAGTGTAGTCAAAGAGCCTCTGTGCCAATTTTGATTGAAAATTGTACAGCCAACTCTGAGAAATGACACATATGTTAACATCGGACATATTTTGTTTATGTATATTCAATTGTAAATGTTATATATAATTTGGAGAAATACCAATCACTTTAAAATGTGTATGTGTGTGTGTTTGTGTATTTTTGTGTTCGTGCGTTCGTGCATTTATGTGTGTATATGTGTGTGCGTGTTTGTATGTGTGTAGGTTGAAAGGGTACGGTTAGAGCAACATTACCTCATGATATTTTTAAAAGGAAAAGAAGAAATGAACGCAAGTTTTTAAATTTGCCTATGATTTTAATGTAGTGACAATAATTTAAGCATAAAAGTAACGATTTTTTTTCAATTTATACTATCTTACCTATATGAACGGCGGAAATGCACTCCTTAAATCCCAGCGTATATTCTTCAACATTAATTGTTGCCTAGAGGTTGATAAATACTGCTTATATCATTATTTTGTTGAGTTTCATTTGGAAACATCATATTTATGACTTCTTGGTTTGGTTTCGAGATATCTCAACAAAATATCACTTGTTTAAAAAATAATTACAAATATTCTAGTAAAAAAACTAAAGGAAAAGGGTGGAACATGATTATCACATTTATAGTTACACATGACAATGTGACGGGGAATATTGCACCTTTAGAAACTCTCACATTCTTAATCAAAATAATCTTTAAAATGCGATATTATATTGCACCATTTTCTACTGAAACCCTATCAATATCAACCAGGTACACCTTGATGCAATGAATCTTATCCAGTCATAGGACTCGGCATAAAACCACAGAATGGATCAATTTTGACGCTTACGGAAGCAAGGGCCTTAGAACCCTCATTATGCATATAATGGTCCAAAGTTGTCCATTATATGCATAATAAAGGATTTTTATACTGAATTTGAATCAAACTGGATAAATCCAAAAAAAATGAGGCTAACAACCATTAGCCCCATCTATACCCCTGTTTTTATACAATTAAAACATGACAATATTTGTGCAACCCGGTACACCCCCCCCCCCCCCCCCCCCCACCACCACCCCCTCCTCCTCCCTTCAATCTTTTTGGATATCCCGCTTACAATGTCAGTCTGGATCAACATTTTTATTCAAACGTCAACATATTTCATACATTTGATGTTGATAACACGATATTCTTTATAAATCTAATCTAGAAACAGGATATTAACATTTTATATACGACATTGTAAACCTACACACATTCTTCAGTCCGGTTAGTTTGCTTCCTTCGTGCGTCTGTTATCACGCCAATCTCATAACAATTTTTTGTTTTCAATTTGCATGCTTTTTGCAGCTACCGTATTCAGTACGTAATTATCCATTATAACATTTACTTTACGCTTACATAACACACCTATATAACTAAGTACAATATAAATCAACGAATTCAGGTACAGTATACGTTTATAAGTACAATATAGTTATATAGTCATATATATTCATATTTTATATTTACATGTATCATAAAAATACAATAGACAATCATCTCTTTTTGTTTGCAACATCTAAATACAATCATTACAAAAAAGTTGTTTCCCTAAAGCCATTTTCGAAACTGCGCTATTGGCAAATTTGCGTAACTGTTTGATGTTCTGCATTGATTTACCCTACATTCAAAATAATCACGTAATTGGCAATTAATACAAATAAATTACGCCAACTTGCATTTCGAGCGTATTATGAACGTGGATAATGTATCTATAACACGCAGCAACAATAGTAAAACACACTACAATCACAATCTACAAAGAATATAAACAATAAATAATCTATCTATATATAGCACGAGCTGTTTTGAATGCAACATTAAAAATCTCTCTATATCATGCAATAAACACCGTCACATAAACATCAAAACATACATGTTCATCATAAATATAATTCGTCTCCACCTCCTCGCCATGTCGCATTTCCAAGTATAACAAGTACCTCGGTCTTCAAGATATAACCTCTATTTTGTCCATAAATATATCATAACAGCTTCCGGTATAATAATTATAACACGGTCATTATACAAATTGATTGTTTTCAATTATGACATAAATTGCATGTAACAATCAGTCCCTTCATCAGATTGTCCAGCCTAGAATATGCGCTGTTTAACGCGTTTTAAGTTTATTTTTCAAGAGAAAATATTGAACCTGCTGTAACACGTTTTTAAAATCTGATTTAAACGCATTGCATCATAATTATTATTCTGATCAGCATAATTCTACAGTCATGACGATCCTAATACAACTGCCGCATTTGGGTAACTTTCCCTATATAACGGTAAGATTATATGCAGACAAATGCGACCCGGATAGGCACCACTGGGCATGCCTGGTAATTGCGTTTCAAGGTGGTGATTGCAGGAATGTTCAGTAATTGGTAAGAGCTTAGGTTCAAAAGGCGCTAAATCCACTTTCCATAAACATTTAGTTAACGATACTGCATTAGTAAGCTACTTAGCTATCCAGAAATCAAAATTTTGGAACAAATTACACAATCAAAGTCAAAATATGGAACGTTCCATTTTCAGATTCCCATAGGCATGTGTACAAAACTGGCAAAGAAATCTGTTTTTCCCTAAAGTTGAAAAAGTGGATTTAGCGCCTTTTGGAATTAAGCTCTTCATTATTGTAGAGGTTAGCTACCCATCGGACAGTTACCCGGACTAGAGGGTGAGTAGTAGTAAAGATTCTAGACGTGTTTTAAAGTTGCTTACACAAATCGCACTGATACCACTCAACGCGCGCTATACCATGTATACCAAGCAGCGATGACTTGTGCGCCTGTCCAGTATACCATACGCCATCTTGCGGCAATATATTGTCCAATCTCTATTATCACTACTACTATACTAAACATGCTAAAGGAAGAGGGTCCAAGCAGTGGACTAGGTGAGTAGTTGTCCGAAGACGACTACACTACACTACCCTACACTACAGCTGTGAACTATCCTAGACGGGCCGCTGACATGGCTGAACATGTCGAAGCGCTTCTAAATGTTGTAAAGGGAATCATCCAGGGGGTAGCATTCCAGAGGGCAGAGGAATGATATTAAAGGTAGTTCAGATTCGTAAATCCGATGCGCGGTGCCATCTTACGAACGCCTTGCACACGGTGTGGAATGCACGCTGGCTCAGCGTTACGGAGTGCGCATGCACAAACTAGCCCAGATGAACACGGTGACGGGCGGTGTAGCACTGGTCGGCCCCCCACGCTCGACAACCTTTAACTACTGCTGATGTGCACTATCCTGCTCTGTCCGCTGGCGATTGGGTTCCTTTGAGGCGTCATAGAGCGAGATTTCATCGGCATCCTCCTCTTCTTCCAGTCCCGTGTGAGGCTGTGTCGTCCCAGTTTCCTCTATGCTGTGACGGACCCCGTAACCGAAATATATGACAAAACCTGCAAAAGAAAACAGAACATTTGGAAAATTCAATAATGACGATTATTCTTACAGTATCATGATTATAGCAGTACTAGCACTCTTTCAAGGCACACTTTTTTTTAAATTTTTTACAACGCTAAACAATAACACCACTGCACAAAAGATCATAATTTAAATATACACTGTATAGTATTTAGAAAGACATATTGACTGTTAGGTATAGGAGACTCAATAAATATTATTTATATTGACAGTGATATTTGATAGTAATTGTTTAGATACGTTTATCGATTTAATAATTAGAAGATCTCAAGAGAGAAGGTTTTTAAATTGGTTTAATATAACTCGTAACATTTGGGGGCTTGTCCGGGGAATAAGCACAGGAACTTTCGCACTCGATGGGGATCATACCCGTATACATGTTTTGCCTACAGAAAGAACAACAGTCTTATCTACTTACACAAAACATACAAAGGGAACTGTTTCTTACCAACAATGAGCCAAATAACGAATCGTAGCCACGTAGCTTTGGTGAGCTTAAACATGAGGAAGATGTTGAAGAAGGCTGATAGGATGGGAAGGTACGGAACGAAGGGAGTCCGGAAGTACAGTTCCATCTGGTTCTGCGGCTGCTTCTCAATGACCACCAACATGACAACGACGACGCCGATAAAGACGACTAGAAGCGTGATCGCCCACCAGGCACCATCGAGGACACCGTCTTCACCTAGAACCAGGACCATGCTGAGACAGATAAAGTCTAAGGATATCAGAGCGACGCATATCACGACGCTCCTGTAGGTGGCAGGTGTCGGCTCCTTTGGAAGCGTGTGTTGACTAGGTGCTGGACCTTCAATCGATTTCGGTTCTTCACCTATCAACTGCTTGCTCATGCTCTGGTCGACCTGTCCTGATGGATCCTCAGAGGCAACTGCTCCGTTGCCTTCACCACCGCCTTCGGCGCCTTGGTTGAGGTTGAAATCAGAGTCTCCAGGGGACAGGTTGGTGTACGTCCGGTGCTTTCCGGTTTCCGCACCGGCTAGCCCGACAAGCGACGTCTCCTCCGCTGGTTTCTTCTTCTTGTGCAGCTCTCCCAGTGCCTTTGCACCTGCCTTATCCAGACCGATGACGCCTGGTTTGTACCGCAACAGGAGCACGCAGAGTCCCACAAGGGTGTAGGACATCAGTGTCCCTATGGACATCATCTCCACCAGTTGCTCCAGGTTGAACATGAGCGCCATTAGGGCGGTCAGCACGCCGGCGAATATGGCAGCATACACGGGGACGTTGGTGTGAGGGTTGACCTTCGCTAGGAAACGGAACAGGACACCGTCTTTGGCCATCGCGTAGATGATTCGCGGCAGCGGGAAGATGGATCCCATCATTGAGGTGGACAGCGACACCATGGAGCCAACGGCCACGATGTACTTGCCCGACGGGAACCCTGTCTGTGCGAAGATCTCCGCCAGGGGTGCGAAGGCAGCCAGCTGGTCGTACCGAACCATGAGGGTCATGATCGTAGAGACGCTGATGTAGGCGGTGAGGCAGATGACCAGGGTGAGGAGGATGGAGAGGGGGATGGCCTTGCTGGGGTTGCGAGCCTCTTCACCGGAAGTCGCGATCACGTCAAACCCAACGAAGGCGTAGAAACAAGTAGCTGAGCCTGCCAGGACCTGGGAAATGAAATGGAATTAATTAAGTGTTATACAACAATTAATTATACTCAAAAAACTGCAAGATTTTATGGTGTAAACGAGATGGATTCTTGGGATGTCCAAGATGTGGTTGCAAGCCTCTTCAACTCAATTCGCGATCACGTCAAACCCGACGAAGACATAGAAACAATTAGCTAACTCTGCAAGGACCTAGATATGCTAGAGGGAAAACGAAAATTAGTGGATGATGGTTAGGAAAATGACTTTTTGAAAATGTGAAATCAAATAAGATAATAATCCTGATATGAATTAATAGCGTTGACTACTCCGTTAGCCTTGTTAAGAGACCCTTCTCCCGAAGTAGCGATCACGTCAAACCGATGAAGGAGTAGAAACATAAGCCAACTCTGCCAGGACCTAGAGTATATATAAGTACAACAAAAAGTTGACAAGCAGACATGAATAAAGATTAAACAAAGCATGACACTTTATATGGTTACCGTTTGTTTCTGTGAGGACAAATAGTAAAAGAAAATGCACTTAAATGAATTTGGATTTTCATTGAACATGACAAATTTATATATGTGACGGACCTTGCCAAGATCTAGAGAAAAGCGAAATAAATGAACATTGTTAGGAAAATAAATAATAAATATAAATGGATCATGTAGACAATTTGACCAGAGTATGACCAAATGGTCAGAGAAAATAAATGCAAATGGATGTATCAGTTTCTCAGCATTCGCTTTAATGAGATCCATTAATCTTTTTTTTCAAATTCAACAAAAATCACGTAAATAGATCTTCCAAAATTCTCGTGTTTTGCGGTTAATGAAGAATGAAATGGGTTTCCATTCGTCAAATGTTTCCCTATTTATATAATAATTTATTTATTATTAACTTGAAAAGCGTTTCCGAACGCTTTTCTATCGCTGTCAAAATCAATGGGCAGTAAGTGATAACATCTGCCATTTTTTTGTTTTAACTAGGTGTTCTTTTTCTATAAAGCTATAACATATCATTCGTCATTCAGAAGAATCGGTATACAGGGTGGCCCAACAAAAACGGAACGGGGCACTTTCCAAAATAAAGTAATAAAATGAACATGTCCAATCGGATAGTGTCCTTTCCAATGAACAACGATACCAAGAAAAGTGATTTTGGACGTGTAGTTTTTTTTTAGGGCGCTTTGAGTAAGACCATGCCAGATCCCTATTTTTGTCAATTTTCATCAAGTCGGTGCCTGATAAATGAGACTTACTGCCCGACATACCATTGAACACGCGAGTATGCCGCGCGCCATTGTTAGTGTGCATTCAGATGTGTGCCGAGAGGTGCCGAGAGAATAGGCATAATTGGTCAATAGTATGACGGGCAGTAAGTCTCATTTATCAGACACTGACTTGGTAAAAATTGACAAAAATAGGAACCTGACATGGTCTCACTCAAAGCGCCCTAAAACAAAAACTACACGTCCAAAATTACTTTTCTGGGTATCGTTGTTCATTGGAAAGGACACACTATCCGATGGACATGTTCATTGTGTTACTTTATTTTGGGAAGTGCCCCGTTCCGTTTTTTGGGGGCCACCCTGTATAATTGAAGTCTCAAATATCACGTTGGGAAAAACCTTATGAAGTTAATGGATCACATTAATATAGGTTGCACCACTGTAGAAGCGTATACTACAGAAAACACTGCAAAAACATGGACATCTGTCCAGTGTCAGAAATATAATTAATTACGCCGTCGTGTTGAATAATTTGCCTGTTTGATTAATAATTAAGTTATTGTCGGAAATAGGGCTCTCTAATTTAATTTGAACACCATTTCAATGCGTTTCGGTACATTTATTGACGTGGAATAGCATCATCGCCTGTTTGTATGTTGGTTGGGAGTGTATGTTTTATGTGCGCTGTGTGTGTGTGTGTGTGTGTGTGTGTGTGTGTGTGTGTGTGTGTGTGTGTGTGTGTGTGTGTGTGTGTGTGTGTGTGTGAGTGTGTGTGTGTGTGTGTGTGTGTGTGTGTGTGTGTGTGTGTGTGTGTGCGGATGTGTGTGTGTGTGTGTATGTGTGTGTGTGTGATCGGATGTGCATGTGCTTGTTAGGGTACCCCTGCATGTAGTATTATTAATTATTATTATATACATATTATCTTCCGTTTGATATGTTGTTGAATTTCTTTGGTATAATTTAAATTGAATAGATTGTATTATATGATTATGTTTCTAATTATGTACGTATATTTTTGTTAGTCATGTTTAGTCATGTGACTATTGACGCGTTTTTATGTATTTTTATATGTTGAATAAAACCAATGATTTATCTATCTATGAGGAGGTTGAAACGATGCTAAATACAAATGCTTGTTGTATATTCGGTTACAGTCCGTTATTCCGAAGGGTCGTTATTCCGAAGGTTCAGTTATTCCGAAGGTTCGTTATTCCGAAGGTTCGTTATTCCGAAGGTTCGTTATTCCGAAGGTTCGTTATTCCGAAGGTTCGTTATTCCGAAAGTTCGTTGATCCGAAAATAAAATCGGGTTCGTTAT